>JAMKCH010013806.1:0-25459 GCA_023653785.1 Ophioderma brevispina | reverse complement strand
ATCATATTTGGATAGATTATCAATTAGTTTCCAGACATAGATTTTTTTAGAGCTCTGATATTATTTATTGAGAAGTCTCTCAGCACACTTTATAGTTTTGATTTATTTAAGTCAATTTGAATATTGGTTAATGTGAAGTTTGGAAGATGGTCACACGTTATATTTAATAGTAAGATTCCACTATTATTGTTAAGATTATTGGGGTGAAATATATTATCTATTAATTTAGCACTTTTATCAGTTATACGTGTTAGTCTAAGTATTAATGGGTAGCAGGAATATGAGTAAATCATGTCAATGAAATTACTTATAGGTTTGTCATTATTCTTCAGGATCTCTATATTAAAACTCACCCATTAAGTAAATTATTTTTCTCACAAGCAATTGTTAATTATTTGATCAAAAGCTTAGTAAATTCATTAATACTATGGTGATGATGTCTATAAATTACACCAACAATTATGTTTTATCATTAGGTTTCCTAATTTCAATAAACAGCATTCGTAAAGAACATTTTGCAAAACAAATCGGTTCTCTTTTTTAATTTATTTATTGAGACATAAATGCCTACACCACCTATATGAGAATCAATTCTATTACAGCCTTCAAGGGTTATAATCTTTTAAGTTAAAATAATCACGGGATGTATCATTTTGAACCAGGTCTCTGCTACACCAATAACTGAAAAAGTCATGATAATAATGTAATGGTCTTTTAATTTATCAAATTTTTAAGACATGCTGCGTATATTTATATTTAGTATTGAAAAATTAGCGTTGTTTAGGTTATGATTTTGATTTAAATCCTAGTAAACATAGTACAATTACATGAAGTGTAGTTAAACAGCAAATATATGATTTAGTCATATGGGTTAAAATACAAAGTACTGACAAATGATGTGCGTCACCATTTTTGGTAAACCTTGCACTGGTTATATGTATGTATTCTTCATTTTGCGGTACCTCTGGGTCTGCAAGACCTGAAATTGCCACAATTCCTATGTTTGGCTGTTCTGTGTGCCGATGAGGGTTTTTTGGACCCAATGTAATTGATTGCGATGAATAGATCACAAGGGAACATGCATTAGTGATATTGATGTTGTGGCAGAGTGTCACCATGAAAGACAAAGGCTAAGGGACATCCCCAACAGAAACAAAGGGTGCGGGAGACGTGGCGAACCCCAGCTACTATTAGCTAAGATAAGTGAATTGTTTACAACGTAGCACGCACCAGGGCCTAAGCAAGAGGATGTGAAGTCTGTGCTTCTGAGACAACATGGTCTCTACCCATTCAGAAGTGGGTTGGTCACTCAAAGCCTTACTGGAAAAGGTTGCCTCCAACCCTTGCTTATGACAAAAGATGCATGGGACAACTTGGTTAAACGTAATGCCTGCTTTCATCACTCGGCACCATACCAAACATCCATGACACTAATCAACAACGGCCAAGAAAGAACTGTACATGAAGCACAACTGTATGATATGATGTCATCTGCATCCGCATTAGGACAGTAAACATCTACTACAGGAGACTATCCATGGATATGCCACTTATTCAGCCTCCGCTGGAAGCTTAAGAAAAAATGCAGCTACAGGAGGGGTGTGGGGTTTCTTTTGTCACCAAACAGCTTTATCAAGTCACGTGCCAGCCTTATCAACTGTAATGAGGCCATCGAAGCTTACACTGATGGGTGTAATCCTGAAACAACAGTCCATTTACTGCTTACCATCTAGATGAAACTGTCTCTCGCTTTAACCACGGGTTGGCCCACTGCCACCGGTGCAGTTCCAGCCCAAAATTCTGTGCATCCCTGGATATTGCGGTGCTAGACTTGGGCCTGGTGACACGCTGAAGTCTGCCACCAATAGCACGTACTAATCCACCAGAATCTCCAATCAGAACCTTGATGCTGTTAAGTCTGCACTTGATGATGCTTACACCGTGGTCTTGAGGAGCATGTTACGTCCAAGGCGAAGCACTTGGACCCCTTACAATTCCAATTACAAACATGGCTGCTTCCCTGTCCATTTCACTATACGAACTTCTGATCTGCCTAAGAAACTGAATAACACCAACGCCCTGGTGCCGACAACATTCCTGCAGTTAACCTGGAAGAATCCACTTTTTCATGATTACCTTTGGAAATAAACGACACTTACATGGGAACAAACCAGCTCCTTATTATATACATCGTTCATACTCCTCTACCAAAGAAAGGTGACCTCCAACAACTACAGAGGAATCACAGTGAACCACTGGCCTCTAAGATCTACAACTCAATGTTGTTCAATAGAATCGATTCTCACATTGATCCCATTCTCAGACGGAAACAGAATGGTTTTCGTAAGGGCAGATCAACACTACCGCAGATCATCACTACCTACTTGCCCTAAGAGGAGCATACAAGAGATGAGAATTTCCCAAGAGGAAAAACTTCACTTGTGTTTGTAGAATTGCGTAGCTTTTGACGTTTCAACTTATGGTGTCTCAGATGAGACTGTCGAAACAATTGCAATCATGTATGATAAACCATCTAGCTTTGTGCAGACCATGGATGGGCCCACCAAATGAGATTCCTAAACAAACTAATGGATCCTCAAGGAGATACTCTTGCTCACTATCTCTTTGTAATCGTGGTTGATTAATCACTCAGACGTCTTGAAATCCTGAAACGATAAGGTGGACTCACCATCTAACCCAAGCGTTGTAGACATCACAAAAAGTCAGCATCTCACAGACCAGCTTAATAGGAAAGGTCTTGACTATATGCAAGATGATATAGCTCTAACAGCCGATGATTATGCACAAGATCTACCTACATTACGTAAAAGAATGATACAGACAAAAGTCGCCTTATCTAAAATGCCCAAGAAGATGGAATATATGACCGTCAATGAGGAAGATAATCATCAACCTATCTACACTGCGATGGTAACCAACTCAAAGAGGTTTAGGGTTTCAGTACCTGGGGTCTTTTTTGACGACAGCAAAAAAGACTTCCTGGCACGTAAAGGACAAGCTTGGGATGTCTGCAATAAACTACACCACCTAATATGATATCTCCAATTAAACCAAGCTGAAGTTCTTTAGAGCCTGTGAAGGGAGAGTATCCTGTTATATGGATTGAGACCTGGACAATGAAGAAAGAGCATTACCGGATAAACTGGATGGCACCTACACCAGGCTTCCTTATGCGAGTTTAAAACATATCCTGGCGTGCGTTGAGCACATGACCAAAGCACAGATATCATCTCCAATGCTTCCAATCTTCATCTCTGTTGCCAACGCCGAGCACTGTTTGTCAGTCACTGTTATCGTGCGATTGATCAAGGAGTCTCGGAAATCACATGGTGGAGGTTACCATGCCCAAACAGGGGTCGTCGCCTTAAATACATTGTGTGATTGATCGAGACATCACCAGGATACATCTGACATCCCCAACTTAAGGACGGACAGGGACATGTTGCTCTACCGGTGAACGCAGTTTCGTGGGCTGTGGCCGCTAGATAGATAGTGGAATATTTGTTTCAATACTTGTAATTGAACTGGAACATATGGACAGCAAATAACATTGAAACCTATATACAAACTATTAAAACACGCCGAACTATGGGCTCTCCATGGACTCAATGATTTGACAGTTGTTTCGGACGAAGTACATGTAAAAAAATAGCAGCCCCATTTGAAATTAACGATGGCTGTCAGAAGGAAACAATCTTGCAACTCTGTCTGGAGTAATTATATATTTTCCTTAAAACATCACAAAATGAGTATTGCAGCAAAATGGACGCGTTCTATGTTGCCCAGAAGTCCAGATATTGAGCAAGCATACGTCAAAAATGGCAGCCATTTGAAATTCAAGATGGCCCGCCAGACAGGAAACAATTGGTGACTTCTGGATGAATATATGTGTTCCATGACACCACAAACATGGGTATTGTCACCAATGGGAGCTTTCCATGGTTGCTCAGAAGTCCAGAATTGACAGATTTGCAGTATATGTTTTAAAAAATGGCGGACATTTGGAAATTCAAGATTGCCGCCGAAGGAAAACAATCTGTGATTATTTGGATGTAATATTGGCATTCACTGACATCACAGACATGGATTTTGCCACCATTCTTAAGCTTCTGTGTTTGATCAGAAAATGCAGATAGAGCGCAAATATGTTTAAAATGGCGGGCATTTTGAAATTCAAGATGACCTTCTGAAGGAAGGAGAAACTATCTGTGACTTTCTGGATGCGATGAGTTGGTGATTCCTTGACATCACAAACATGGTATTGCCACAATTTGAGACTCTATGTTGCTCAGTGTCCAGAGATATAGAGCAAAATATGTTGAAAAACATGGCCAGCCATTTTGAAAACCAAGGATGGCCGCCAAACGGAAGGGATTAAAAAAAATGGTAGGTAACAATTTGATTGGATTCCTAGGACCATGATATACATTTTTAAGACCCAAAATTTCCAATGTAAGACACAAAAAAGCAACAAATCTCAAACCATCAACACACCGCCCCATTACTATTAGTGTAGGCCGTAAAGTCGAAGGGTATTGGGTGGTGGTTGTCACCCAAGGTATTTTATGGTGATTTTTGAAAATATTAGCCACGAATGGCTCATAAAACCGTTAATGTAAGAACTAGCCAATTGTCATCATTTTAGAGCTGAAAACCGCATGAAACACCATATTCCTAGTTTTTTTAGCGCAAAATTGGATGTAGCCTATTTTCTGGGAAAAAATCCCATTTGCCGACCCGCGGACTTGATGACTGTCATTGTGAGACGACAATACAGGTATGTTGGTACTTCTTTAGGTTATCAATGGAAAGAAGAGCTATCCACTGGTATCAAAATCATAAGCATCGGGTGTGGCTTTAACGAGTTCTCGAGGTGTTGGTAACCACCCCCCCCCCTTGGAAAACCGTGTTACAAAAAAGCTGGTTGACCAGGGTTAATGAGCATTATTGTCGAGATGAAACCACAAGATATACCTTGAGCCACAAGTGCTTACAGATTATCTCAGATTTAAATTGCAATGCAGGCTCAAATAAAAAATATAGTCCGACAGCCCAGAAAGGTTGATTATACGAAAAGCTCCTTAGCTGCTGACAGCAGCGGCTGACAGGGGTTCTACTCACATAATAAAATTCTTTCTACGTGTTATGAATGCCAAAGGAACCATGAAAAAGCTCTCAATTCCCTACCTGTGTTTGGTCATGGTTTGGATTAGCCACATGGCGCCCGACCCTATGAGCTAGTAGCCTGGGCTAGCACACAGTGTAACACATCTTCAATTACCAAGGTTTGAGTGATTAAATATGACTGACAGACTGACCGGAACCCCTGAAAAGTGCTTCTGAAGTGCCGCAAGTGGTGCTTAAGGAGAGGGGGCCAAAACAAAGTTGTACAGGGGTCAAATTTGTAAATTGATCAATCATGTTTGAAAAAGAACACCAGTATGTGTCTAACCATAAGGATTCAGAAAAAGGTATAGTTTGTAATATGCACAGCTAAAGTTTCAGAGTATAGGCTTAAAAAACAAGCAAAAATCAATAAAAGGGTCAATTTCAGTTGTACAGGGGTCAAAATTTTTAAGTGCTCCGATTTGGATAAAAAATGGTGCAAATTATTGGTGGAGTTTCATAGGATTAAAATAAGGAATAGTTTTGACGGGTCTTAAAGGCTTAGTTTCCGGTGGTAGGGGGACAGAAGGTCAAACGTCCATTGCATTCAATGGGCTTGATCTTGGTCCCCCCTACGTTCTTAGCAAGCATTTGAGACACTCAAAACTAGGCCTTAATTTTATCCTATGAGGCTCCACCAATAATTTGCACCATTTTTATCCACTCGGAGCAATTTTAAACTTGACCCCTGTACAAATGAATTGACACTTTTTATTGATTTTGCTGTTTAGCCTTAACTCTGACACTTTAGGCTGTACATTACAAACTCATACTTTTCTGAATCTTATGTTAGAAAGAACTGGTCGTGCTTTTCAACAGGATTGGATCAAGTTACAAATTTGACCCCTGTTTACAAACTTTGTTTGGCCCCTCTCCTACGGCACCACTGCGGCACTTAAGAATCAACGTGCAGGGGTTCCTGTCAGCTGTCAACATATTAATCACTCAACCTTTTGTACTGAGATGTGTAAAAATGTGTGTAGCTCCCGGGTATAGGTAGGTGTTCTACAACCAATGAGTGTAATTGTGAGAAATATGTATCTATAGGAATTCGTTCATATCTCTTTAAGTTTTGTGGTAAGCACAGCAAAGTGTTTGTAACACGATTGCACTCAGCACTATTCTTTCACCTCAAAGTTATGTTTGAACGCCGGATACTGTTAGGGCCTAAGCTGAGGAATGCTGGTACTTTCAATGCTTTTCATATGGGAAATTTAAATAGCGTTATTTTCGCCCAAAGATTGTCGCTAATACAGGAAAACCTTTTGAAGCCTAACATCACTTGCTGTATAAAGTCAAGTACTTCGCCGCATGTCCAATCTACCCCCATGTGTCGCGGAAGTTCGCAAGGTAATGGACATTTCCAGAGGCAATTTAGATTATCGATAGCATTAAACGCGCGGATATCCATATCCTCAAACTGCGATATCCTGAGGCTGCAAATTAACAGACAAAGGCGGTACTTCCTCGGGCCAGTCAGGGTACTGTATAAAAACTTATTAATATGATGAAAGCTAGATCATAGTCTCACGTGTATAATGGCTAGCGGAAAACCAATTACATTGCATGACAACCAACTATGTTGTAAAGGTCGTTTGATTAAGAATAGTAGGCTTTGTTGCAGTATACCAATGTTATCCAACTAAACCCCCACGGCTTCTATTGTGTGATTGCCTGTAGATAGCCCGATTTTTCATCATTTTCCAATTGTTCTTTTGATTAGGTTAGGATTCACAGTATCTGCTTTTACTTGGAGTTCTGTAAAGTGCAGATATTATCGGGAGTATTGTTGTATTGTTGATTTAAACTGTTGTTTTTACATTATTGATATATAAGGATAGTTATTTTTGTGGGGATAGTTGTCCCTGTTGCTAAAGCTGGGGTTTCCAGTATAGTTATCAAAGGCTGATCATACTGTAAGCACTAAAACTGCATTAAATTCTACAAAGCCAGTGGGGGCCAATGGGGGAGAGTGCCCCTTTGAAAACCGATTGTGTGAGAAATTTTTTTTTTTTCGGAAAAAGTGGATGTATTCATTGTGAGAACACGTTTCTCCGACTGTGTGTGCGACCGGGAATTTTGCTTGTGATCGGGAATTGGAACCTACCGGGAAAATTGCCCCCTCGGAACACCCGGGCTGGCTACGCGCCTGCTTTGGAGCTTATAAATGTAATCACTCTGGGGAAATCTTAAACCAACCACCAGTTGTCGTTCACCTTGTCTCACGCGTGTGGACCCGTATACCTTACTCCACTGCACTGGATACCAATATTTACCCAGTATCACTACGCAAACCAGGGTCTTGTGTTCATCAATAATGGCAAAACCAGAATTAATTTTGGCTGTTTTATAACGTCATTTAACATGGTCCTCATTCCAGTGTGTGATAGTAATGGATATGGGTGGAAGCAAGGCAACTTATGACCGCTTTACGCCGGTTTATATGGCCCAATTTGATAACGAAATTGGAGCGGACAGAATTTTACCCTGAAATTGTGCTACTCAAAGACTCCCTGATACACTTGTAATAGGACTGTGTAATAGATGTCAAATTGAAGAAAAACACCCTGAAACATACATCGCCCATCACTTCAAAACCTACCCAACGGGGAAAAAAAAATAATCTTGCATAAAAGGGCGTTCTCAAGTAATCCATCCCATGGGGATAAATACATGATTCGTCAAAGTGATTAGCGTTTAGAAAGAAGTTTGATAAGTCCAATTAAATCTAAGATATAGAGTTGCTGCCAGTTAGAAGCAATAAAGCAATATTGACGATGAAAACAACTCTGCACCAAATGAAGACGGTCTAGTATCCTAACGTCCATTAACTCTTCAAAAGCAGATTTTACTGTAGGACTGGGAATATGAAGGTAGCTTAGGTGACTTCAATAGCTCACCACGTGGCCATAATATAGCCAAAATGCTCTTGATCAACTATCTTGAAGCCAGTCTCGGTTCAACGTTTGTATTTATTACCAAATCCACTTTAATCAATATTTAAAAGCTTGAGACTTTACCACATTATGGCGGTTACAATATCTCCTAACATACCTTTTTGTCATCAGTTTTTGGTTGAACAAATACTTATGGAAAAGACAGATCCTTCACCTTAAGCCATTCTGCAAAATTTCAAATATTTGGACTCTCCCAGATAATCACTGGATAGTATCTTTAAGAGATAGATCGTTACCTTTGGTGTCGAAAGAACGTGTCTAGGTAATAGACGTCTTCTTTGACATTGGAGTTTACCACCAAAACTATAAAAAAGGTCTATTAATGTAGGGGACATACGCATGAGTTCGTATACACGAACGGTAGTATGAGTTTTTCGATGATGTACCCTATCAGTTCAATCAGAGAAAAGGGAGCGAATTTTCATAAATCCCAGCCCACACATGTATGCAGACAACATTTCCCAAAGTGTCAGTCTGACAAATCATGAGAGTAGGCAGATGTAGATGCCAAGACCGCGATGCGTTAACGTCTTTGTTTTTGATCGATTCAGAGTAAAGGTACCCTACATTCCAAATACAACAACTCATCAAATAGCATCAAATCGCTTACGTGAATAGGTCACCAAATGACACGCCAGGTGCGGCGGCAATATAGGACAATGACAATTGAGATGCATTTGAAGATGCTCAGCATTATAGATCTTGCCCATTTACCCTGTTGATTTCTGTTATATTACGAGGGATGGCTAGTCTGTTATTAAACTCCATTTGCCCAGCTTGCAGTAAATGTTCAAACCCCCCAGCCATATAAAATATCCAAAGTCTCGTTGGTGTGATGAATGTAATACTATAACAAAACTGAAGAAGAGTGGCACACACATTTGCTCATTTTGTAGATGCAAGAATTTCCCCTGACTAATAATAATTTTTTAACAAAGAAAGTAATTACTGATGAAGCGAAGTTCTGGAGGGATTTTTAATTTGCCTGATCCACCTATGCATTTTCAGCGATATACCCAAATGATGTGACCGCGAACCAATGGGTATCGGGAAGCTGAGTCAGGGATTAGTATACTCACTCAAGAGGAAATTGAAGACCTACTGCATGAAATCATTAGTTCATAGATCGCCGGTCGGCTTACGTGGCGCTGTGGAATTTACGCTACGTTATCTCCGGTCAATGACGTCATACGGCATAAATTAGGAGTCAGTAGGGTAGTCATCGAAATCGCCTGTGTGAGTGGCGCTATTACTATCGAAATCGTATATGCCATTTGTACCACACAGTTTCACCCGCCTGACTAAGTGCAATGGTTCACAACACAAGCATTGCAACTCATGGGCAATAACTACAGTATGATATACTGTACTGTCTCCCTTATTTTGCCTAGTGTATCCCATTAATAGAGCTATTTTATTCACTCTTCTATAAACGATTCACAAGCTACTAGTGATATTACGCTTAAAACATCGTTTTATCCTTAAATGAATGTGTGTGCAAATATCATTTAAAGTCCGTCCAACCACCATATGGCGCCTAATTGAATGTAATAGTAGACTAATAGTATTGACCATTTTCAAAATAATCCATATTTCTGTAAGAAACTAGTCTGTTTAAATACCTAAAAGTCAATCATTTAAGGATGCATATTTGATATCAATTCGTCATTGATATCATAAATGTATTCACATTAGATGCAAAGAACAAACATGAAAACATACCCGCCAGACAATGCAGCTGGCCAGCTGTTTCAAATGTGCTGTAAAAAGTGATTTAATAAAAAAATATAAGTTCGGTGGGCTATTCATGACTGTCACATTACAATTACATTATGTAGTTAAAATTTACTTCCCTATATGTGCACCTGCCATTCGCCTATGTGGGATTTAATGTATTGATTTCAATAAACAATCCCCAAAACTGCTTAATGATTTTACATTGCGTATATTCAATTTTGACAAAAGATGGATATCACATTAGCTGTTTCGAGATGGCACATCAAAGGCAAGTTGGTGGTTACAAACCTTAATTCTTGACACAGATTTCATGTAAAAAAATGTGTTTTTACATATAAGTTTTCTTTCAACAGCATGAAAGAGGTAAAGGGTGGATGACAGAACACATACCAACAAAATATAAACCAGTGGCGTACCGAGGCGACGACCCAGGGGGGCAAAATCTAAATCGTCCAGCCAGTGTGGGGGAAATTCCCTTTCGTCCGGCAAGAGGGCGCAAATTCGTAAGTGTTCGGTGATTGCTTTCTACCTCCATAGTTGACCACTATGATTGACATTATTTTAGATTTGAATGAAAATAGACTAAGGTGAGTAGAACTCCGTGGTATCACGCCTTTGCCAAGCCACTACCAGAGCACGAACCACACTTTTACCGGACACTCAAACAATATTTAAAGGCGTCTAGGTTTGCCGACGGGCACCGCTACTCCATGCCATACCACACGCAAAAGAATCATCAAACCACCAACAAAACGAGGCACGTCGCGGCAATTCGACCGTTTCCACACCAACCCTGCACATGCATAATTTGCATGTCGTGTGATCTATTCCAACCAATTACCTCCGGGGTCGTGCATGTACAATCAGGGAAATCCGATGGCCCGTGAACGAGGTTGCGATAGTACATTGTGGAATTGAATGTAAACACGAAACGAATCGAAACTAGCAAACACGGTATAATGGAACGATTGATGTAATGGATGGGAAATGTTTGAAGAAGTGTGGTTTTGCTTTGGGCATAGCAGCAATGTCAATAGCATTAAAGACGATGTCAGAACAAAACCATGGACATTTTCGCTAATTATGGACTTTGATCTATTCCAACCCACAAATTTGATACAAAGTGTCTTGAGGAATTATTAGAGCAAAATCGGAAGAATGAATTGTCATTGGATAATTGAATCAGGGCAGCTTCTGTGCTGTGGTATAGGCTCTACAGGTGACCCAACCAAGGTTAATTATATTAAAGCAGTGGCGCGCTTTTCGATATGGGTGTAATGAGGGTGTAAAGAAGGTAGTTTGGTGCCAGAGGGGTTCAGTTTAGCCAGGAAATTCCAAATGAGAACAATTATGGCATGATAATTTCGCGCTATTTCTTGTAATCCTAAATCTAACACGTTTGCTTTGGGGTCTTGTCAGTTTCCCACTTGAAATCTGGGTTCCAACAAAACTATAGACCATTTGGCGTAACGAGGCAACGACCAGAGAGGGCCCCAAAATTTCCAAAAATGTCCCGCCAGAGGCGGGTATTCCCATTCGTCCGCCAGGAGGGCGCCAAATTCGTAAGTCATTTCGGTGATTTGGTTTCTACCTCCGTTGTCAACAATGATTTGAAATTATGATTAGAATTTTGCATATTAAATGACGAAATAAGGTGAGTTAGAACTCAGGGTAGTATACAGCCTTGCAAGCCACTACCCAGAGGTGTTCAGCATTAGACAAGGAAATACAAATGCTGAACAATTATGGCATTGATAATTTCGCGCTATTTCTTGTAATCTAAACTTTGGCTTTGGGTCTTGTCAGTTTCCCATTGAAATCTGGGGTTTGTAGCAACAGCAAATATAATGACGTCCAGAGAAGAGCACAGGTACTTTTAATCACTGTTATGTTGGAAACTGTTAGATTGAGCAATCCCGTGTAAAACTTTCCACTGAGAAGTATAAATAGAATACAAAGGTGTTTTTCCACTTGAGTCAAGGTAATTTTAGTGCTTTCTTATGTGGTAAATTAAACAACAGTTGTATGTCGATGTTTTCATACTCTAGCTTCTCTAATATTAATTTTCTCTCACTTTATGCGAAATCCTGACTGTGTTTAGTAAATCCGAAAACAATTTGAGATTATAAACTCATTGAGTTACTTAGAAGCTAAAACCTCAGTTTTAACCTATGGGTCGTGTTATGTATTCGAATATTCTGCTATGCCTGCTTGAACAAGAAGCAGATCGTATCGAGGTTGTTCTGGACAGATCGTATACCCAGATACTACTGAAATACCTATTTAGGCCTACAATTAAATGACAATTGAAAAGAATTTGGTACCCAATTTCCCAAACTTCAGCCTGGACTGATCTAACATAAAAAAGGTCACACTTCCAAGTACCTGTCAATCAAAGAATAAAGACATTGAAAAGCAAATACTGCATTTTATACTAGGAGATGAGGCAAGTGAATTGACGGCATTAGGGAGATTGTGAAAACCCATAAACGTCCAACGCGAACGCCTGTTCGAACGCCTGTTTTGAAAATCCTGTCACAGGAAAATCCTGTCAAAGGAAGAGTGATTTTGAGTAGACGTAGGCGTTCGCGTTAAACGTTTATATGTTTCCGCTACATCGCTTCTCTCATGCAATTTGAAAACAACCCGGCCATCAAATTCTGATCCATGAGATTATTATCACTTTAATCTACCTCGACACCCTTTCAACTGTAGCCGATACCGGAAGGCTCTCATCATATTTGTATTACGTTCGAATCATACTTCATGCTTACACGGAACATTTCCTGGATTTGCATTGTCATTGATACACAAGCCTTTATCGTTGTAAAGTACGCATTCATCAGGATTTCCATTTATCAGTTAATTTTGCAAAAGAGATAAGATACGATAAAACTGTATGTTTTAAGTAATTCTTGATTCACCTGACTCCTTGTAAAAATCGAGCAATATGTTTGATTACAATATGCTATCTTTTTACAGTCAATAGCCTCTCATGTTATAGAGAAGTTTGACTATAAAATGATGTTTATGTTTAGCTGACAACGAACTTCATTTTACAGCCTTGAACGGCATGTGTATGCGATATTTGAGCCTGAGTACATTCCACTCATATATATCCGGTAACTTAAGAAAAACATGCCATTTAGTCTTTTCGTTTTGTTGTGAATTTAGCAAAACCCGTGAGCAATAGATGGGTGTCTTTTCAAGTGCCAAGATTTCCGTAATGGCGATAATGACCTTTGCAATTCTGAGCCTTACCAGTTTTAGAATGCAATTGGGTATTTTGTGGCCTACTAACAGACATGGGTCTCAGCTCATTCCCGCCGGTAAGGGGGCTGAACCAGTTTTCAACAAACATGTGAAAATCACATATGGGGATACTGAACCAGTTGAAGAAATTTTTTTATTTACCAACGGCGTGGAGTTTAAAGGGTACAAAGTGTGGCACTTTCTGATGGGAACTGAACAACTGTAAGATATAGAATATGATTTCGAGCGGCACATGCATGTAATGGGCCTTATCAAACTTACCGGAGGGGCAATATTACGCGCTAGCAGAAAGAGGTGGATAACTCAGAAGAACATGCTAGTGAAAAAGTGGGCTGGGCTTCTCTCTTTCAGCCTCAGGAGTGTTTCTTTATCGGCATCCAGAAATTCAACATGTAGCATAAATTTCTTTCATCTGTTCGCAAGAACTTCATCTTCGTGTGGTGCTAATTTACAACGATTCTGCTAACGCTTTGAACGATTTAATTACAGGTAAGCAACCAGTCGCTTTATTAATACTTGACTTCTAAAAGCAACATCACGAGTATATTTCTATGGGACTCGTAATGTACGATCTTAAGAATAACTTTTGCCTCTTTTAAATCCTTTATTCTAAAGAATGGCGCACTGTTCGAAATAGTTTACCTAAAAGGACATTACCGTTTTTTTGCCAAAAATAAGCTATCGATTGCGTTTAGTCTTAGCTTTGCAAACATACAAATGGCCTTGATATGATTTTGCACATGCCAACCACAATAGCATGCTAAAAGCTATTACCGCGTGACTTTATTAGCTCCCATATAATGAAGAAATTGAAAAAAAGGAACTTCTCCACCCAATGAAATGTGGCAAATTCAAATGAACTCGTTATTATACATTCTGGGATATTAATTGGAATCAGTGTTATTTATGCGCTGTGCCACCTCACCTTGTGGCAATCGGCAGAGTATTGTTGAAGTTATGCCCACTCTGGCGAACCGCCTCAGGATTTAAAAGTGCAGAAAAGCCCATGACATCGTACTGTTTAAAGATGGAAGTCAAGCAATCTTCTTCTTCTCTCCATAGTGAGTCGCCGGATCTAGAAGTATTTTTACATGTATTTTTTATGAAATTTTAATCACAAAATATTGATTATCCCAGAAGAATGTCTCGATCAGAGACGTCAATCACAAAACTTATCTGTGACCTACAATTTGCCTTACGATGTCTAGAAACATGAAGGCTGACAGAAACAACAAATTGGTAATCTTACCAATTTCGACGAACCAAATATTAAATCATTTTTATCAAATAATCATTTTTGCATTATAAACATTATGAAATATGAGATAGCTTTATTTTACATGAATTCTCAAGTTGGCTGCTACCATTGCTACAAGATTTTTTTTCGATTTACAACAACTACACCTCAAAAAAAGTGACCCTGTAATCCAAAACAATCTTCAATAATACAAATTGTTTCATAGAAGAAATTGATTAAATGAATGAAAATGACAATTTCGGTCACGTATTTTACAAAATCACTCAGACCCTTCATTTTCTGCTGGCATGTAATGTTCATGATGTCATAGGGTCATAAGCGTGTCAGAATGGTTGACTGTTTTTCAACCGTATAACATGTTAAATAATAAAAGCCTAAATATAAAAAGTGGGGGTTGCGGCTTTTAGGCTTAACCGTATTTTTTTTCAAATTGTCTAACGTTATTTTTTAAAAGTTACCCATGAAATACAACGTAGCGGCGAAATATGGGGCCCAATTTATGGCTGACCGTAAAGTTGAGTCTAGACCCAACATTTTTTTGCTGAAAATGATAGATTAGGGTGTTTAAGAATAAGAATCCCCGGGTGCCACCTGGGCCTCCTTGGTCATTTTGAGAAATCAAAGATGGCGTCGCATAAAAAAAATGATAATTATTATTCACCCTATCTTCTCAAAGTATGGAGTTTACTTAATATACAATAGGAACAATGAACAAGTGTATGGCACTTGTAACATTATGTCATACTTCAAATCCAAAATGGAAGCCAAATTTAATAATCTTAAAATATGCCCTATAACAGCAAATACCTGCGATAAAAAATAAACATGAGGTACTAAGATTTTGTTGTTAGACACAATAAATGTATTTATGATACTTTTAAAGTTGTAACATGACGTCAATCAATATGGCAGCCAAAAACATGAATATCTTCAAAAAACACTTGACACAAATTTCTAAAAATTACCCTCAAGTATAACTTATTGTGTCAATGAAACAATTAGAAATGTACCTAGGATCATAACCAAGTGATACCAGGTAGTCCTGATAAATAAACATGTGTCAAATTATAAATTCAGTGCAATATATGTGAAAAAATGTAATTCCTCTGGTATTTTGACAACTTTGCACCATATTAGTTTTATTTCGATTTTTGCACATTTATTGAAAACAAATTGAAATGTATGTTGTACATTGGTTAGGATCAAAGGTACATTTCTAATGTCATTGACACATTGATTTCGATTTGAATGCTGTAATACTTATAAATTTGTGTCCAGTATTTTTTGAAGATATTCACGTTTTGGGCTGCCATATTGATTGACGTCATGTTACAATTTTAAAAGTATCAGAAATACATTTATTGTGTCTAACAACATAACCTAAGTACTTCGCGTCTATTTTTATCGCAGGTATTTGCTGTTATAGGGCATATTTTAAAATTATTGGATTTGGCTTCCATTTTCAATTTGAAGTATGACTTAATGTTACAAGTGCCATACACATTCATTGGATCATATAGTATATCTAGTAACTCCATAGTTTGATAATATAGGATTGAATATATAATTATCATTTAGGGCGACGCCATCTTGGATTTCTCAAAATGCCCAAGGATGCCCAGCTAGCACCCGGCAGATTCTTATTCTACACACCCTAATCTATCATTTTCAGCAAAAAAATTGTGTATATACTCAACTGTACGGTCACATGAACGTTCTCTCTGACTAACGTGTCAATTGTATTGTTCAGATAAGAGACGTTTCTACCACATTTTTCAGTAGGTTTCGGACATTTTGTCTATTTCTCTGCACAACCAGAAATAGTATTTTACCACATTTCATTATACATTATCTCTGAACTTTCTTCTCCAATTCCGAGGTAACATATGTGCCAATGAATTTTCTTACGGTTGGAATTAATTGAAATAAAGCTAGCAGCCATTTAGTTCCAATGGCATGGTTAGCATGTTTTCCTTATAATATATTCAAGTATAATCCTGATATTCGGGTTAAATTTCCTGTTCCAAGACTGATCTGATTGCTTAGAACGCGCCATCGGATCAGGCCCATTGCTTAGAAACCTGAAACGTGGTCATTTGCGTAAGACAGATAATAATAATAGACTAACAACCCTAACCTTAAGCTCTTAATCCCTTTAGATTCTGTGGTTTAAAGGTGCTTGTTCCATTTTTTATCTATCGTGTTCTCTACTTAATATGAAAGCAAGACACTTGTATACACTGACCACCAAGTATCGTTTTGATGCTAGACGCGATAATACATTAGTGTAATGCCCTATTCACTACTGTGCTATTATGGTTAACCATTAACGGCATTATTTTAGTATCTTAGGAAAGACATGGATTTGAAATCTGAAATTTCAGGAAGACAACGAGAAACATACGGCCTTTAATCTGATATCAAAATTGGTACTACTCCCGGGTAAATCAAGGGGTCCCAAAGACGATCGGAACAAGCATCTTTAATTTGGTGGCCTCTTGCACTAAGTTTATATCATGAGGTCAAATTTTGACAAAACCGAGTGAAATGGAACAGTCCAAATTTGGACGAATCTGATTTCTATGGCTTCTTTTTTTACGTGCATTTTTATCACTTTCGCTACCGAGTGTCTTTGCATCTTCCCAGTTTATAACATGGTTAGCCCTAACTACATGGTCAGATAGATATTGCAGATTTAGTTTTTTTTTTTTTTAGAGGCTTTTCGTTCTAAACGGGTGAACTTTTTTCATTAGCCTTTTCTACTTCTGCCATGACTCTTAACAAGGACGAGGGCACCTCAGTCACGTTTATGATCCACTTTTGAAGAGACAAGAAGCTGGGAAGAGACTAATTCCTGCCGAAAATCGAAAATATCGTTTTCCCGATTAAGTGGATGAGATGGTCATTCTGATGATGTCTCCCGACGTAGTGAGACGAAATATCAATTACTGTGAGTAAAAGAACGTTTTGTCACACATAAAATTAAATGTTTCCCTCTCAAACGTTATCGTAAGTGTTTCTACAACTAATCAAGTGTAAAAATGTGTAATATCCTAACAATTGTTCATATATCTCGGTAACGTTCTTTGTCTTTTTCAGGGAACGTAGTCGTAAAAAAGTGTTTTAAACGTTTGCATCCAGAGATCTTCTTTTCACCTCAAGGTTATGTTTAAATTCAGATATTGTTAGGCCTAGGCTGCGGAATGTGGAGGTTCAAGTTTTCATATGTCTAAATTTTGATGGGTTTACTTCTTGCCCAAAGATGGCGCTAATGGAAACACGGAATTGCCTAAAATCACTTTCTTTCAATAAAAGTTAAGTACGCTCGAAACAATTGAAACTTCCCATATCAGTGTAAAGGTAATATGGACTTTCAGAGGCCAATTTAGATTAGATTATCGTAGCAAGTAAAACGCACGGATATCATATCCCTCAAACCGTCCGATGTGTACGGTATACCTGAGGACTGCAAAGTATTAAACAAAGACTGCATCTCCGTGTGCCTATGTCATTGTACTGTACATCTTTCCATTAACATGTGAAGCTATATCATAGTCTCACGTGTAAATGGCTAGCGGAAACCAATTGCACTGGCATGACACACTCTCACGTAAGTTGTTTGATTCAGAAAATAGTCGGCTTTGTTGGAGTTATTACAAATGTTACAACTAAAACTCCCGCGGCTACGTATTTCTATTTTGTGATCTATCTGTAGATAGCCTCAATTTTCGTCGTGTCAATATGGAACTTGATTAGGTTATGGTTCACAGCATCGTGGATTTAGATTTTCTCACGTTCGTCAAATTTTCTGAAAAGTGGAGATCATCAGCGGGATTATTGTTGTCTTCTAATGTTAAAACTGTTGCGTTTTTTTTTTCATTATTAATGGCCAGGATCGCTATTATCGGGTGTATTGTCTCGTGTTTAAACTGTTGTTTTTCCCACGGATCATCCTGTAAGGCAATAATACTAATTAAAAATTCTACAATGACTTTGGAGCTTATAAATATAATCACTCGGGGAAATCTAAAAACAAAACCAGTGGCAATGGCGACCACCTTGCCTCTCGGCGCGCGAACCCGTGACCTACTCCACTGCATGCAGTCGATACCAATATCTATATTATTGTATCACGTTGCAAAAACCTGGGTCTGTGTTCAAAAAATATAGACAAAACCAAAACAATCAATTTAATGTTAGGTTATTATAACGTATTTGAAAATGTTCCATTGCAGTTTATGATAGTAATGAAAGGGTAAAAGGCAACTACGACAATGTTTTGAGCGCCTTTATAAGGCCGAGTTTGATACGACATTGGGCCAAACAAATTTCCCCTACTTGTGCTGCTCTGAGATTCTCTGATTAAACCCCCCCAAACTTTGGTATCCTTATTTAGTAGTCCTGAAGATGTCATCGAAGAAAACACTCTGAAACATACATCGCCCATCAACCAAAACCCTAAGCTAAGAAAATCTTGCGTAAAGTGGCTCTCAAGTATACACCCCCCATGAGGATAAATACATGATTCGTGAAGCTGTGAATGGAGTTTCGTTTCGGAAGAAGGTTGAAAGATGCCCATATCAAATCTAAATAGTTGCTCACCAGTAACAGCACCAGATGGAAACAACTCTTGAAAATGGAGTAAGCTTACTTGTATTCCAAACTAAGGAAAAACTATTATGTTAGTGTTGAGTTCTTTGATCTGGCCGAAGACTTTGATCCGATAGTGTCAGCCAGAATCCTAAAGATTCCTAGATAATCTATGAGACGTTGTCAACTTCTGGAAAAAACAAAAACAACGTTGAACGTCTTTACAACGTTTGAGGGCCACGTTTTGACTCCAAACCTTGTCAATGGTTGTCTCCCGTCATCTTCGAAACTCTTTTTGAATATCTGAGCGCATTCGTGGAAAAAAAAAAGCTTGAGTCAAATTGAATATTCAAATTATCACTAACCTAATGTGACATTCTAACTGAATCACAGCAAGCAAAAAAGGAAATTATGGAGAGACACTAACATGAGCGTGACTCTGAAAATGTGGTGTGGTAAACCAAATGATTGATTGGAAGACCCTATGCAATAGGCAGCCATGAATAGGTTAACACCCCTACTGGCTGCCGTAAGGATCAAAATCTTGGGGGTGGACACTTATTGATGGAAAAAGTGCTTTAAAATGTATGAAATTTCACTAGTTATATACGAAGTGATGAAATGTTCATTGACATGGTAGACTGGTATGTTTTCTCAAACTAAGCGGTATTTGGACAGTGAATTTGGGGACATTTAATCCGCGGTCATCAATTTCACATCGATTTGCAAATTACTAGCTTTGGCGACTATAGAGAATCTTGGGTTGCCGGTCTGACATCGGGCAAAAAGCAAGTTTGGTGATTCGTAACTAAAATTTTTTCTGGTCATCATATGTTCAAAATTTGGTTATTTGGTGATTTCAGCTTGTACTTTGGGGTGATGTTGTTGTGTTTCCTCTGTGAGAGTTTTAAATGTGAAAGAAACATGCTCAAAGTTGTCATTTTTCCCATAGACTACTGTGTATAAGTGAGTTAGTGATGTGTAACCTATAGGGCGAGAAAGCCACATTCCATAACAAGAGTACATGTTATTGAATTCCAGAGCTACTCAAGCTGTACAGGTGATCAATTGTGCTCTATTTATGTTAATCGCCAAGTGTGACGTCGTATTGCATAAGATCTATAAAATTAGAATTTTTCTTACATCCAATCAAGGGACACTGAATGTCAAAATGGATATGAATGACCGATGTAAAGCGGTCTAAGAGGAGGTGGGCTATCAAACATTGTTGGGGTCGATCCTATACCGTTGCCATTTATTTGCGTTAAATCATCAGATCAGTTTGGAGCAAACACCAGATATGTAAATTTTTAGGAAATTTTCTGAATTTCAGGAAATTGGTTACTCAAAATATCCGAACTTTTATCAGTTTCAGCCCAGTTTCAGTTTAGTTTTGGGCGCTCTTTGCCCTAATTTCACGATTTATTGGTCACACTCTGTTACATCTCTGAAAGACGTATTGTTTTGGAGTGTATGAAGAGAGTCCAAAACGCGCCTTTCATTCCACTTCAGTTCTCAAGATAGCACTATAAGCACATTATCCAAGTACTACAGGAGTCAATAAGGAATTTAACTAAATATTTTGAAAGGTTGTTTGTAAAAGAAAAAAAGTCATAATATTTACAATATGTCTGCATATTTGACAATCACCAAATATCTGCAACAAATACGGTTTTCGACGCCCAAAAATTATTCAAATTGTTTTTTTCTCTATTTTATCCTCACAGGGGTAGCTGTCGCCAGTTTATTTTATACTTTCATTTCTGGTTGACATTTTCAAGTTTCAAATCTTACCATCTTCTATTTAAATGTTGTTATTTTTAATAACATACATTTAAATTCACAATTAATTTAGTTGTATGCTGTGACATTTTACAATTCAAACTGACATTTTACAATTCATCCACTTCATTCACCGTTCACTGCACTTATTACTTCTTTATATTGTTCGATATCTTATCCAGGTGTAAAAGGAGAGATGTAGTCCCCCTGCAGCCATAGTCAGAGGTCCATAGATGACAACGGAATAAACCGTGATACTAATGTTGCGTGAAGAGTCAACTGACTCTGACTCCAGTGCCCTTTTTTTCACCGTTTCAGGTTAACTATGAGTCCGGACTCCGGAAGACTGGCTTCAAAACTCAGCCATCGGTTAGTAGCCGGTTCACGGCGGTTGAATCGGTTTTCGTTTTTTAGAACAATAAAAAAACGGTTCAAACCAGAAAGAACTGGTCAGAGACCACGAGAACCGGCGTGAAAGGTCCGGTAGGATTCATAGTCCAGGCTCCATAGACGACAACGGAATAAAGCGTGAAACTAATGTTGCGTGAAGAGTCAACTGAATCGATTGCCCTATTGTTCATCATTGTTCCCGGACTGTGAGCCCGGAGGACTATATCTCCTGCCACACCGGTGGTTGAGTTTTGACTTTGTTTCATTGTGTTTGGAAACAAACAGTCTACTTTCCAGACTTTTATATTGAAAAAAATGAATCCATGACAAATATCATTTGTATCAACATTGTAAAGTATAGATGGTGGGCAGAAAATAGGGTATATAGGCTTGGACAACATGGATACGACAAGAACAAAAACAAAAAGCGAGTAATGCAGGATAAAATGACAACTAAACATTTTGAAAAAAAAGACAAATGCAAGTACATCAAAATGTAACAAAATCAGTTAAAATCGAATGAGTAGAATGGGCACTCATGAAAATATCAGTGGGGAAGCTAGTTTAACAAAACCTGGAAATCGGTTAGGAGCAGCAAAAACGAAGGAACCATCTTCCCAGTGGCGTAACCAGCTTTTTTTTCAGGGGGCAGGGGGGCACATATATTTTCAGGGGGGCAAGCATATATTAAAATTTGTCAGTATAGTATATGGCCTATGTAAATCTTTTTTTTTTTTTTTTTTTTCCCCCCCCACCTTCCCCCTGCCCCCCTCCCCCCCCCCGGTTACGCCACTGCATCTTCCTATTATCTAAAATTCCGCGGTACACAGGCAATTGACTTGGTGGCAGAACAAAAATCACGATTTGGTTTATATGGCAGACGAATATCAGAAATGTAAGAACTAGGCATATCAATGGTTCAGTGATAAATAGAAAGCATTTTAAAGACAATCATGTGATGAATAGGTAACCAGTGCAGTTCCTTTCCTTTAGAACATATATAATACGGATGTTCCTTCGACATACTTCAAGGCTCCTTTTATGACTTCAGATGTGGATTAGAATAACACATGTATTATATGTTTTTAAATAAAGTCATATAAATTCACATTGTTGTATCTTTGTAACAAGACTTACATGTAGTATCCTAACACACCATGCAAGTGATAAGACCGAAATCAACTTGGCAAGTATAAAAGTTGGTATTGAAGTTGTTGGTGACTGCTATCTGTACGGACACATACTGCAGCATGTAATTAATGGAGATTCATATGTTTTCAACATTACCGTTTCTTCCTTTTTAATCAGTTTCTTATTTAAAAAACAGTCATGGGAATTCTCCAAACGTATAAGTACCGTATAACTTACAAATTCGTAAGTAATTTTCAAATAATCCATGCTTTGATCATTAGTAGTACCTTTATGCTCATATATTAAAAGTGGAAAGAATATCAATAGAAAGAGCATTTCAAGATTTGACAAACGTATTGTGGAATATCCCATTACCATATAAACAATCTCCCAAGGTGGAACACATACGGTGTTTGCAAGTCATGGTAGGAGATCTTTGTTCCATCTTGCATGCCGTTTGGTTCAGTTGATGGAGTTCATTAACTGATTAACTGCTATCCTAATATAAGAAGAAGGAATGACGCTGGTAAGTGATTGTGCCTAATGCACATAATTAAAAGTGGAGTATTCAACATTACAATTGACATCTATGTTTAAACCATTGAGGTATGGACTCTTTACCTTTAAAGCAGCGCGCACCCCCAACTGATCAGGAAACATAATAGTGTATACATGCAGTTCACAATCGACTGCTGCAATCGCGAAACCTGACAAACAACTAAGTAAAATGTATCAAGCTATTTTCTCTTCCAAACCTTTAAAAATGGCGAGTTCACAGCCGGTTGAGTTTGTTGTTGTGTATACATTGGCATTTAGCTCACTATGCCAGTTGCATTCTCCATGGTCGAGTGTTTTACACATAAACTTTAAAAAAATATTGAATTACTAAATTTGCGGATATTTTGCGAGAGTGTAAGGTATGAATAATTGTCTCGCCAATAAAGGTCGATCCTTATTATTTTAGTATCTATGTTAAACTTGTTAATCCAGGCTAGTTTTTGAAAATGTCTAACGGGGAGTGTTGTTGCAACCCCCTAGATTTTCCATGACCGAGCCCCATACAAACATGTTTGGTATCAAGGGATAGCTATGGGTCTCTTCGGATCTAGTGATACCCAAAATAAGTACGAACTTCCAACCCATTACTTTATGACTTTCATGAAGCAACGACAGCCTCCAAAAATTTGGTGTGAAATCAGTTTTGTGTAAATGTTGGCTACAACCATAAAAGGAATCAATTGTACCTGATTTTTGGCAAAATGAGACGAAAACACAAATTTAACTTCTACGGGAAACTGTTAGCTCAATACATCAACTTTATGAAAGAGCATTTGTTACCTTGTTTACACTAAAGTCTGCCAGGCTTCCCCCCCCCCCCCCACACACACACACATACCTCAATTTGGATTACTAAAGTAATTTGGCGACCACAATCGAGCATTTTTTGCACCGAGAGAAAAAACTCGAGGGGGTTAACCACCCCCTTCCCCTTTCTCCCGGGTTAGCAGAGGGTTACATGTCCATTTTTTAGAAAGCCAACGGTGTTGGACATCTTGCTAGCTATATAGGAATTTCTCATGTTTCCCGATGAGGAGTCAATGAATCTTGTTGAAAAGTATACCTAATTGGTTTCTGGTTTTAGAGATTTTATGTACATGTACGACCTTGGTTTTGGAAGTGGAAGTAGCCAGAAGTCCATTTCCAAAAGTGTACACTGTCAAAAAAACTCAGGCCGTTGAGAATAAGCGAAGCAACCTGTTCATATAGGGAAGGAGAGCAGACAATACAAACTAGGCATCGGATTGGGCTTAGAAAGCACGAGTATATATGCGGTAATCTTGCACTGTCCAGAGACTTTGACCCCAATCTATTGTTACAGCCCCAACGAGTTAGCAATGATTTCAATAAGCCAAGTTTCCAAGATGGGCAACCAATTACCATGTAGCCTTTCTTTATCTGTCGTGAGTGGGAACTTGAGCCCCACAAGATGACATAGGTATCCTAGCAATATAGCAACTTTAAACTTTGTGTTTTGACTGTTGACCCTTAACGATGGCTCACAGAGCGAGGTCACGGTGGACTCTTTTTCACTTTTCATTGATGCCTACAAGATGAAATAGCTAGTTAGGTCAATTAGCTTCTTTATATTTGACCCCCAGATGACCCCATTCTGACACCTTTGACCCAAAAAATGTTGCACATAAGTAATAGAGCCCTTTTCAGTGGTTCTTGTGAATAAAATTGGCATAAAATATCTTACTTTGGTTAATGAGTTATAGCGTTTTTGCAACATTAATTAGCTAATTTGCATATCTTGGCCATGGACCCCTATGGCCAATATCTGTCACATGATTCGTCTCGAAATGATCCGCATTTTTGCGCAGACATCACCTATCCAGGTTGTATCGATTTTGAAATATTATAGCAAGTTGCCTATTAATTAGATAATTCCAGCCATTTGAATGGTATTAATTAAAGTTCTGAGATTAATTCGTGTACAAGCTGTATACACGGACCAAAGACGATGCTAATGCCGAATTTTCGTACGGAACGCACTAATTCTGTAGAAAGAAGTCGGCATCAAAAAGATTTTTTCGTTTTTGACTATATTGACCTACGAGAGGTCAAAGGTCAAAATATTTAACAACAGATGTAACTTGGGTCAGTGGTTCGTCTGACCAATTTTGGGTCAATACGGCCACAGCCGTTTGGCACTAGTTAGCATTTGAAGCAAGGTACAAGCAAGAAAGAAGAAACTAGAGAACATTTGTGCTCAAATGAGCACGGACCTAGCCGTGTTGATAAAATGACCTTTGACCCCATACCGAAGCTCAATTTGTGAAGAGTCCGAAGCTGATTCATATGCATGCGTCGTGGACCATGGTCCCTTGCATATAACAGATATGAATTTTGATTTTTTTTTACATAAGACCGGAAGTTTCCCCTTTAATGACTTTGACCCCCATGTTGAGAGCACACCTTTGGTGAAGATATAAGCTGCTTAATATACATGAGTCACGTGACACATGGTACCTGGCAAATGACAGATATGAATTTTGAAGATTTTCACATTTAGACCGGAAGTTGCCTTAATGACCTTTGACCCCCTGTCAGCAACAACTTTGGTGAAGGGTTTCAAGCTGCTTCATATACA
>JAMKCH010013805.1:0-119256 GCA_023653785.1 Ophioderma brevispina | reverse complement strand
GGGGCTCGTCCGGGAATTGAATTAAGATAAATTTGAGCCTTTTGTTCAAAATTTCACATTAAAAGTGTGATATTAATATTGTAAACATTGTGCACATTTTTGGCCATACAAAATTTTTATGTGTATTACATGTACTACTTTGTAGTTTGGGTTCAAGTATATATTCGTTGTTGTAGAGTACAATCACAATGGAGTTTGATACAGAAGTGTTCATAGGGCACATAACTTGGGAGAAGTTTTGTGTTTGAAAGGTATTCTGACCTGTGACGTCCACGAGACGTCATAACCCAGGTCACCCCGGTCACTGCAGGTCACGGTTGCAGTAGTTGCAGTAAACTTGCGGAAAGTTGGCATCCTGCACACTGACTGCACCCCCACTGCATCTTGCTGCATCGCCATTAAAATAATTTTAACTTCTTGCAGTACTGCATTGCGTTGCAGTACTGAAAGTGATTGCAGTGCATTTTTTGGTAGCTGCTTTGCACACTGCACTGCAATGCGTGAATTGAACTTGGTTTGTTTTAACGAGAGTTTATTTTAATTGTCAGATACTACATTGTTTATTTTTCATTAAGGTTTTTATTTAGCCGTTTCTATCCTTGGGATGTTTTTTTTCATGATGTGCCGCGTGATACCGCATGCAGATGTGCTCAAAATGTAACAAAATAAATTATTCCTCCTTCACAAGTCCACTGTAAGATAGGAATATACTATTTAGCTACAGGAGGTAAAAAACAACGATCGATTGACATATTTATATTCACGTTAATTCATTTTCAGATAGCTTCCACACTGAATATCATTTTATTTATTTATTTTCAATGATGGGAAATGTTTTCACCATTAATACTAGTCCTCTATCGAAACTTACTTTAGACTCGAATAAATACGAGCTACATCAACTGCCAAATAATTTACTGTCTGAATCATGCTTGAATCAACTGCCTGACTGACTGATTCCCTCCTTTCCATTAAAAGGACTACCAGGAGGATTGAAATACGCATCTCGGCCCCTGGCGTGGGTTAATACTTTGATTAATTGTAGTTTTGGATGTAATTTGATGTCAATGGTAGCGATGTGAACATTCAACCAGTCCTTACTTAGCCCTTTTCTACTAGTCAATACTAGCCAGCGTATTCCTTAACATTGCCCTTTCACGAAGAGATTTTTTCTGCTTGGTGATCTAACCAACAGCACCTATGACACCAGAACATGTAGAATGAAAGTAGGCCTACACGCCGCCTGCAAGATTCATGAGACTAAAATCCATGAGACTATAATAAAAAAAAATAATTCATGAATTACAGGTAAGATTACTTTTTTTGAGAAGCATGTGTAAGCATTAACACATCAGTCTCCCAGTCTGTGGCTAAAAGCCTATAATGTATTATTATCCAACGTATAATGTATGTATGTACACATCTGGTTCGGAGTCCTGTGTGAATGATGCGACTGCTGCTGTTATCTGTAGCATGGACCATCTCATAGAGAGGCGCTTATAACATGACCTTCTACAAGCCAGCGGTGTCAGACATGCGTCTTGATTTGGAAAAGTGAATTTTTTTGCATTGCTGGCCCAGCCTGTGGTAGTCACTTGTGCTGATTAACCGTGTGGCGGACGGGGGATCAGGGTGACTTACCTTACCTAGCATTGTATCAATTATAGTGACATAGTTTATACATCTTCATGATTAGCAGAGATTAGGAAAATACTGAATTTTATTATTGCATTGCTACTGCTATTGTCCAGCCTGTGGTACACTTGTGCTGATTAACCGGTGGTGTACGGGGGATCAGGGTGACTTACACTGCTAGCTTGTAAACAATTAGAGAAAGAGTGTGTGATAATGCCTTCGGGAATTACATAGATAATGAAATATAATTTTTATTGGCATTGCTAGCCCAGCCTGTGGTAGTCACTTGTGCTGATAAACCGTGTGGTGCACTTGCACTTGCTAGCTGTGTTATAATTACGAGAGAGTGAAATTGAGTTTTACTGAAGCATGACTAAAGAAATTGTGAACAAAAACTACGAAGAATGGCAACATCCAGCCCACCCACATTGCTCACCGGGGACGGGGACAAACTTAATGATGACTCCAACATTTGCTCCCACGGCCAATACGTCACGATCGTGAACTAGAAAGAGCAATAAGGTTGCTGAATAAGTGACGATGATCTCAACCCAAGGACAGCATTTCGCAACAGGGATCGTCGCACGGAAGCCATTCATCAAGATAATGCATCAGTCAAGAAGTGTAGTTCGGAGTAGATCCTCTCGCATTAACCCGAGAGATTGAACTAGCATCACGAGCAGCAATCCTCAAACCTATGAAATTGAAAAGGCAGGAAAAGAGAATTGCTAAGAAAGTTAGAGGAAGAAGAAATAGAATGGAAGAAACGGCAAGAACAACAGAAATCCTTAAGGAAAAGTGAGCCAGCACAATAAGGCTTCGACTTCAAAGTGATTTGGAAAGACAAATCATAGTTAAACTATCGAGAAGGCGGGAGTTAACTGTGGAAGCCGAACTAGAAGCCGCGAGAGCGATTACTCGAGTAACCAAGGTATAGAGTCTAGATGACAACAGTCGGTTTCTACTGACAGTAGTTGAAAGCTATACTTAAGTAGGCCGCTGAATAAAAAAGATCTGACAATGACTACCAGCCAAAGAAGTGTCAGGATCTCAGATCATGGATCAGTTCCAATGCTAAATTGGCAGCCATAAAATACACAACGTGTACCCTGCGTGCCGGTTATGTCCTAGAACATTCAACAAACAGTGAACCATGAAACAGTTGTGTCCCGAAACACACTACCACCAGTGACCAGTAAACCACCCTAATGAGTATGCAAATGGATTATATCCAGTGAACAGTGAAGCAGCAGGTCCTATAGGCCTACATGCCTGATAAATCCCAACCAGTGGGAACCGTGGAAAATGCCACGTGAAAAGGTGGTGTCCAGAAACACACTACCGCCCGTGACCAGTGAATCATGCACAGTGCATATAAAAATGGATGCATCCAGTGAACAGGGAAAATACACATCAAGAGCATTCAACACCAAGGAATAATGAAGCAAATTACAATGTGCGTGTAAATGCTACCAACCCAGTGTAAGGTAAATCAAGTTTGAAGTGGAAAGACATGATTTACCAACACGTAACACGACCGGAGAACACGTGAACAGAGATTGCTCATACCAATTAAACGTTTGAGCAGCACTTTTATCCCAGGAGCTTGTGAAATACCACATACTGTATACGGAAGTGCCCTACAGCCATGAACCGTTGAACCATTCAATACGCAACCGGTAAATTCAGAAGTCCACAAGGTGGGAAAAAGGATCAAACAAACACCCACATTTGCAGGCCCTCAGCCACCAAGCAAGAAAGGAAGCTTCCACAGGATTGGAGACATTCCGCAAGTGATCCCCAAATACCGTTGGCCGCGTCAACAATTAGCACAAGATAACATTCCACACGCTGACCTTGGAATGTATTGTGCATCAAATATGAATATAAAAAAAGATAATAGCACTACCAAAACCAGATCTTCAGAAATTTGATGGCAGGATATCCTTGCCTTTTTCTCTGTCCTGAAAACTTCAGGTTTAAGTGGTTAGAACATACCGAGGATGCCCTCGGCGTCCCTGAAATGTTACAAAATTATAACTTGCGGAAAGCAAGGGAGCTGATTAAAGACTGCGTCCTCATAGAACCACAAACCGAAGCATACAAGAGAGCCATGATCTTACTGAAAAGAGATTATGGTCATCAGCTATACTAGCCTGGCAGATAGAAAGAAGTAGATGAATATACCAGAGTTCCTTTGGAGACAAGAATGTCATGAAAACATATTCAGACCATTCCCTTACCAATTGTGTGACAGCCCAGATCAGCAATCCTGAAATGAAAACCATGGACAGTTGTATGATTTCTTGAGAATTCTAGCTAGTAAATTGCCTGTACCACTACAACTCAAATGGTATCTCAAGTGGTAGAATTCGTGATGAGGCATTAAGATCACCTACATTGGTCGACTTTTAGAAATTTGGGTGTCAAATTAGCAGAAATGAGAATGATCCTAGGGTATCTGGTCTTGGCTACCAAAGTCGAACACAGGGCAAGACTACAGATTAAGCAAGGGAAGCACACGAGTAGTTGCAACAACATTAAAGATGCAGAAAAAGGACCAGAGTAAACAACTAAACAAAACATGGCGGAACGATGGCCTGCCCTGTATTGTCAAGGACCACGCCATGCCCTAGCAGAATGTAGGAAGTTCAAAGAATCCTGAGTCCACAATTAAATCGGACCACTGTAAGACAAAGGGTCTATGCTTTGGATGCATGAATCCAGGTCACTTAAAGAAAGACTGTCCTAACCCAAAGTGGGCCTCTTTCAAGAAGTGTCACAGGGGACATGCCACAGCACTACATGATCCTCAAAGGGATAAACGCAGTCCATCAACCCATGAAAGAGGACAAGAAAGTGCTATGAGATGCAAAACAAACCTATGTGGCTGTGACCACTCGATGTTGTAAACACCAACGATATACACCACCACTGACCATAGTGCCATTGCAAGTTAAATCAAAAACAGGAAGCCAGTGTATACAAACCTATGCCTTCATAGATAATGGATGCGGAGCAGTTTTTGCATCCCTTAAGCTGAAGAAATGCTCTAAACACCAGAACAAGAAAAACAACGCTGTTATTGAAGACGTTGAATAGTGGAAGAGAAATATGACACTGAAGTTTGTACCATATCAACTTCAATATAAGTGATCTCTTGGCCGCATCCCTTCCATGCTTACCAAATGTCTACATTACGGATATCTTTAGAGTGGGCGACGGGTACCGAACTGAACCGGCATCCAGTCTGAATTTTGTCCATTTAGACGAACTACGTCTTCTTTATTTACTATTTAAGAATCCTATCTTGGGGTCTAGAAATAAAAACATATTGGGGAAGTTCAACCCCTGCATACCGTACTCATCATATAGGCCATGGTACATAATACAATTTTGGCCTTTTATTTAAAATTTTTTAAAGAAAAAGTTTTTTACTTATTTCCTTCACTAAAATTAAAACAAGATTATCTAACCACAAAAGCTGTGTCCCCATCATGAAAAAGAAGTGCACATTAATATTTAGGAAAAAATGAATAAAATGTCACCGCAATTTTTTCCAGAATATCAGTGACCATGGATATACACATGACCGCACATGCTCAAGCGACCAATGGAGCTAACGATATTCAATAGTCGGCCCGTGACACACTTCACATTCTTTTACATCTGGTCTATCGTTAATGTGCACGCAGTTGATTAGCCTTCGAATGATATGCCTTGCCGCATTGGACAAGTTCTTCCCTCGGTCGCGATCAACAGAAATCTGAAGATTCTACTGTGTGGTTCATTAACTGTGACCATAATGATTATAAGTTTTTTTCGAAAGAATGTAAAGGGACCAATTCATGAAAGAAAAATCCATTCAATACTGACCTAATTTGTTGCATACCCTAGATCCCAAGTTCTTGTCCTTTAAAAACCCTATTTTATTCAATTTACCTAACGAAATGGCACTGGGTATTCAGCGACCTACATTTTTAAAAATCATGAGCGAGGTGAGTATGTTGCCCGTTAATTATTAACAGAGACTAGAGCTCAATACGGCGAAGTCATAACACCTGATATGCTTAAAATCTTTTCAACATGTAGGCGTAACAATGGCCTGCATACCCTTTGAGAATATCTGAAGTGTGTTTAGGTTGATTGTTGAATATCATTAGCTCTATTGTTGCTTGAGTTTTACGTGTACATATTGGCCTGACATTCTGTGAGTAAATTGAGTTACATTTGTTATTCATTTTTTCTAATAATTTTTTTTTTTTTTTTTTTTTTTTTTTTTTTTTTTTTTAATTTTTTAGTTTTTTGATATTTTTAATTTTTAGTGAAGGAAGTAAGTGATCCCCATCGCTGGAGCACGCAAAGAATCGTTAATCACGACGGTCTCATGGCCTCATTATAGAGAGTTTACAATTTATAATCTAAATGATTAAAATACAACCATTCATTTGGTTTCAGTTATTTTAAATACGGAAAGACGTGTTGACATGGCGACTTGTCACACAACGTTGAATTAGATCCTATCTTAAGATCAGAAATTCAGTACTTATTATCCCCCTCGCCTCTTTTTGGAAGTTTCGGTGGCTCTGAAAAATAGTTTGAAATATTTTACGAGTGGTAACATTCTGTCACTCATAAATTAACGCATAACCACTAGTATGCCAATTAAAAACCAATATCGAAGTTTTACCAACAAGAACCCTTGGAACAAGACAAATGACATTAAAATTAATATAGGCCTAAAAGCACGCTGGATTGAAAAAAAAATACCCAAAATCGAAAATGCTAACTTTTAAAACAAACTGTCTAGTATTGTTGATAAAGAGCAAGAGCTAGCAAGACACGTTCTGGACTCCCAAGAGCGGTCCTATCCTCAGTTGAACTGCTAGGGTGGATTGCTCCCGTAACCCATGCTCGTCTTTAAATTTCCTAAGCCTAGACAACAATGTGTCTATACTTCGTCTGGCTACTGCCTCCCGGAGATGTAAGCCAAAATTCGTACCTGCACCTGGGATAGTAACTGCTAACCGTAAGTAACATTTGCCACAGTCCCAAATTAGTCTACACCTAGCTCGATAGCTAACTTGCTACCCGCGGGGCAAAGCAGGAGGCCCCTTGCAAGTGTTAACGACCCGTGACCCGGTTAAATTTTAACCGTAAGAAAATGACACTCAACACTGTGAGTGACAATTACTTCACAGAATACTAAGTGGAGTTTTTGGTGGCTCTGAAAAGAGCCGTTTGGGTTTCGAGCGGTATAAACTTACCAATTAGGCAAACTGGGAAAAACTATATTAAGTATTTCAATAACTATAAATTAACTTGACGCTCTTAAAACTTACTCCCCTAAACGTATACCAACAGGAAACGTGTCGGCGACCGAACGTCCCGAAGTAATGCCTGCTCAAGTTTCCAAATGCAGCCGGCAAAAGAAGTTAAAAGGAGCAAATAAGGATCATCTGAGGAAAAGAATATTGGATATCGTCCTGCTTTTATCACATATTATTTTGAGATTTAATTTTGAAGCTATACAACTATTCTGCATATTTTTTAAAGAAGATGGACTCTACATTGAATGGCAGTTTTTAACATTGTTTTTTAATCTCTATGTTTAAATCCATGCTGTCCATAGAAGTAACATACTAACCAGAACCGTACAACTCTACAGATTGGAACAAGCCAAATTGCTGTTAAACGATATGAATAGACGGCAAACTACAGCCTTGAATGTTCTCGCCTTTATCCTCATCATCTACCGCATCTACCATGAATCGACAAATCACACATGTAATGAAGCTTACGGTAGGATTGTACCATTTTTTGATACCACCTTCAATTCTGTTACAACTGTAAACTATAACCTGAAATTAAAGCACAATGTCAGTAAGTCTACCGCATACGTGGTGTCATTTTCCTGCGCAACAAACACCACTTTTGGAACTGGTCTTAATTATAGAACCACCCCCTTTCTTGGCTACCCCCGTGGCACACTACCACTTACTTTATCATCAACCTACTTGCCGGTGATATAAACCTGAACCCAGGACCAATTGTTGTAAACACGATTAAACGGAGACGTGGCCGAAAGCCAAAATGGCCGTGCGGTATTTGTAACTATGCCTGTAAATCCGATTGCATCAAGTGTAGCAACTGTGACAACTGGTTCCACAACAATTGCTCAGGTGCATCTGATGACACCCTGTGCTTATCATATTGAAGCATACATATGCATCTGGGCTCGGCCCCTTTGTGACAACACCAACCTTACAAACAATAGTGAATTCTGAACTTGAAGACAAATCTATTCCTGTTTGTACCCACTGTTCTACATCCACTCCTACGAAAAAGGAGAACAGTCCCCCATTTTCAACAACCCACACCAGATAAACTCCACTTAGAAAAAGGTAGCCCACTTAAACTCATACAAAGATGGAATTGGACACATGTCACTAAATCTAAACGAAAAAAACACTCCTCTGCTAAAATCACGGCGATCAAATCACACGACAACGGACGGCTGGACTTGTTCAAAATGACAAAGCTCACTCCTTCACCAGCACAATATTTATGACCAACGATAACAATAAGCAATCCCTCAGATTATAGAAAGGGAATAGATTCACTAATTTTAGCAAATAAATTGTACCGTATACCAAGGGAAGTCGCCACATTTTGAACTGCTTTTAATCAGGAAAAAAGACGTGGCCATTGGCACAGAATCCAAATTACGTTCCGATGTTCATAGGCTGAGATCTTTCCAAGTAAACTACCTTGTGTTCCGACAAGATCGAAAAACAAATGGAGGTGGTTGTGTTCATTGGCGGTACGGACAACATCCCATGTTTTGTAAGAATGACCTCAATGAATTTGAACACAGCACTCCTGTGGTGCCAACTGCACATGCAAAACCAGGATACTTGTAGGCGCTTTCTCCGCCACCCATATAAAAAATATTAACTCTCTTATCAATCCGGGACTCAAGCTTGACAGCATTAAAACTCAACCATCAGCAAATCCTGTATTGTACTTGGCGGCGACTTTAACGTTCCAGAACTTGAGTGCACATGACATTGACAACGTAAGTCCTAAAAATCCACTCCAAGAAAAGCTGATTGAAATTGCAATACCACCTGCTCGCCCAGAAAGTTCCTTTACAACTCGTCGGCATTACACGGCACTGAAAACCATCTTGGACCTTTATTTTACAAGCCATCCTTCTTAGTACATTCTGTTAGACCACACTCTGGAATCAGTGACCACTCAGCCGTCCTTTGCAACCATAAATACCAAAGTCAGTCTTCCCAAGAAACCAAGCCAGAAATGTTTCCTCTCTGAAAAGTGTTGTAGAATGAATTCAGACAACAGCAAAGAAGGGTGCAAATTACTTCAAAAACACAACCCCTTTCGAGATCCTTAGAGGAAAATTGGGCAGTGTTTTGCAACCTCTCTGAATCCCTCGTCACCACCCACGTACCACCAAAAAATACACCGGGAACAGAGGCGCACCATGGTTCACAATAACATCAATAAGAAACTCAGGAAGAAAGAAAAACTATACATCCGTGCCAAACTATCCAGAAGAGATGACCATTGGACCAAATACAAAGATTACCAAAGCCAGGCTAATAAAATCATCAGACAACAATAAAAGAAACCACATATCTGAAATCATCAATAGTGACCAACCCAAAAATTCTGCGCTTCATCAGATCCAGAAGAAAAGATAAACTGGTGTACCCGTACTAAAAGCAAGTTTTATTATACCCTCAAAGGACAAAGACAAAGCCGAGGCCCTTAGCGCAAAGGGGAAAAGGTTCCATAGTGTCTTTAACGAGGTGAAACACCGACCAAGCAATGCCGCATATAGACGAAGATCATATGACATATCCAGATATACCGCTCATTCCGAAGGTGTTGAGAAACTCCTCCGCAATATTGACCCTAGTAAAGCAACCGGACCGACAACATATAAACCAAGCCCTGAAAATTGCTGCTCGTGAAATTGCTCCTGTACTCATCTCATCTTCCAGCAACAATGACACGGGGACCTGCCTGATGACTGGCATAGAGCAAACATTTCCACCCATCTTTAAGAAAGGCGCCACCACCGATCCAGCAAATTATCTTCCTATATCACTGCGATTGTGTGTTGCAACTCCTAGAACACCATATAGACAGCCAACTTATGAAACATCTAAACCGACACAATATTCTTTCAGAAGCCAGCACGCATTCAGGAAAGCTCGATCTACAGAATCCAGCTCATCCTAACTACCCACGACTTGGCAAAAAACCTTGACGACCGGAATATACTGATCTCGCTATCCTTGATTTCTCGAAATCTTTTGACGTTGTACCCCATGAACGTCTCATCATTAACTTGACCACTATGGGCGTACGATGCACGACAAATAGATGGATAAGATCATTTCTCACCCAACGGTATCAAAGAGTCCACAATAATTATGGATCATCATCAACTTGGGGAAGTTCTCAGCGGAGTTCCCCAAGCCCCGTCCTTGGACCGCAACCTTTCCTGCTATCATCAATTACATCGATAAAGCTGAACCAGTACCCTCATTACTCTTTGCCGATGATTGCCTGCTCCTAATAACATCAAACCTGACGAGAAAAATTACTCAGAGATCTCGATAATCTCATCACTGGACCGAAAAATGGGTATGCACTTCAGGCCAAAAAATGCAACATAATGAGAAGGTCTCAACCGACGTAATACAGACACCCACACATACACCTGAAGGGTATTCCCCGGAATCACCGATAGCTGCAAATCTTGGTATACTCTCCAAACAACCTCAAATGGAACAAACACAGCCAATATGCCGCATCAAAAGCTTCTAAAACCTTGGTTTCATCCAGAGAAACTTCCATCATGCATCTATTTATATCAAAGAAAGCTCTACCATACTCTTGTCAGACCCCATCTCGAATATGGCATAGCGGCCTGGGATCCTTACAAAACAAAGGACATACACTCCTTGAAAGTCCAAAGGTAGCAGCTCGATTCACTACTGGTAATTTCACCCTTAAAGCTAGTGTTACCGAAAGGCATCCACCCTCGGCTGGCTAAGTCTACAAGAACGCAGAAAAATTCACCGTTTAACTTGTCTCTATAAAATCCAACATGATGAACTTGACATCTCCAAGAACTACATCCTCCCCAAGACCGACAGGGCAAGAAGAGGACATAACCAGCAACTCAAAATCTACACCACCAATCTTGCACCACTCGCTAACTCATTTTTCCCACGAACAATAAAAGACTGGAACTGTTTAACTCAACAAAACATTGATCAACCAACAAGAACCGCATTTAAGCACAGCATTACTCCCCAGTAAATTTCCTGTGACCACCCACCTCCAGTAAAAATTCCCCTGTGGAGTCCTTGGAGGTTTTTAGTACCAAGTACCAAGTAACCCCCTACCCTCCATTTACAAATCATACAGCTTATAAAGAGCAGGTCAACTGGGTCATTCTTGTTCGTATGCTTGGCTCTGGTGTCAGGATACTTGGGCCTAGCTCGGCCGATGAATGCGTTGTTGCTCGCCTTTCTATTTCTACGGCACTTCGTAGACACTTTAACTTGATGTTGCATCATTGAACGAGAGACTTCAAATGATGATCAACGAGCCCTTGCGTAGCGTCTCCGCGTGGCTTGGTTGTTTGTATTCAAAATCAACCAATCCCGAATTATTATTCAAATTAGGTCGCTTGTTGATTTCACACACGTCCGCAGTAGCGGTCGCGTACATTGCTAGTATGCATGTTGATTTTTGATTTTCTTGTAGCATAGGAGGAATAGTCCAAATACAATTTATAAAAATTAACGTACAACAAATGAATAAAATTCCACTTCCATACTTCATTCTTGCATGCAGTGGAGCAGTTTTGGAATTAAATACAAGTGTATATAAATTTTAGAACCTCCTTGGACATCCTTCAGACTTTCCACGAGGGATAAACTATCCAAAGATCTGTTAGATCAATGTGTTCATACTCTCCTTTCCCCCCGTCAGACCCGCACGGAATGGCTGCGTACCACGAAGAGATATCGCTACAAACCGGGGGTAATATATAACAAATTTTTAGAGTGGGCGACGGGTACCGAACGGAACCTGCATCCTGTCTGAATTTTGTCCATTTAGACGAAACTACGTCTTCTTTATTTACATATTTAGATCCTATCTTGGGTCTAAGAAATAAAAACATTTTTGGAAGTTACAAACATGCATACCGTACTCATCATACTAGAGAGTTACAATTTATAATATAAATGATGTAAAATACAACCATTCATTTGGTTTCATTTATTGTTAAATACGGAAAGTACGTGTTGACATGCTACTTGTCACACAACGTTGAATTAGATCCTATCTTAGATCAAAAATTCAGTACTTATCCCCATCGACCTTTGTTTGAAGTTCGGGTGGCTCTGAAAATAGTTGAATATTTACGAGTGGTAACATTCTGTCACTCATAATTAACAGCATAACAACTAGTATGCCAATTAAACCCATATCGAAGTTTTACCAACCAGAACCCTTTTGAACAAGACAAATTACATAAAATTAATATAGGCCTAAAAGCACGTGGATGAAACAAAATACCCAAAATCGAAAATGCTAACTTTTAAAACACACTGTCTTAGTATGTTGATAAAGAGCAAGCAGCTAGCAAGACGCGTTTCTGGACTCCATAGCGGGTCCTTCATCAGTTGCACTGCTAGGGTGTGGATTGCTCCCTTACCCATGCTCGTCTTTCATAAGCATAGACACATAAATGTGTTTATACTTCGGTATGGCTACTGCCTCCCGGAGATGTAAGCCCAAAATTCGTACCTGCACCTGGGTTAGCTAACTTGCTAACCGTAGTAACAGTGCAAGTCCCAAATTTCGATATCATCACCGAGTTGCGCCAACTTTGCTTTGAGAAAGATAGCCCAAGAGTGCCTCAATAGTAAACCAAAGGTAGCAGATGCCATCTTGAATTCTTTCTACGTCGATGATATGCTGCAGTCATTTCAGTCAGAGAGCGAGGCTGTGGAAGTTTCAAAGAACATCAAGGAGACTCTTAAAGAATATGGATTCAACCTTACAAAGTGGCTGAGCAACAATAGAGAGGTGTTAGAAAGCATGTCAATTGAAGACAGAGACAAAGATGTGAAAAACCTCATTCTAGATAAAGACCCCTTGCCTATGGAAAGAACTCTTGGGATTCAGTGGAATGTGCAAACAGATGAACTTGGATTCTCATTCGAGCCAATGGAGAAAGCACCATCCAGGAGAACAATACTATCAAAGATGAGCAGCATATATGATACCTTGGGCATGGTAGCTCCTTATGTGCTGAAGGCAAAGATGATTTTGCAGTCACTATGTCAGAGAAAGATCGGTTGGGACGAGCAGATTCCACCGGAAGAAGCACATGAATGGGAAGCATGGACCAAGGATTTGCCAAAACTAAGTGAAGTGAAACTTCAGAGATGCTTAAGGGGGGGTATGGGGTCTGAAGCAGTGAACTTTGAAAGGATTTTTCTTAATTTTCCTAAATAGTGATGTATACATGTTATATATCATATTGTAGCCCATGTCACAAAGTTTTAAAATCCATGAAAATTTTTGCTCTGGTTGCCATGGTAACCCCGTAAGGCCTCTGATTGGCTAAACACTAGAACGAATGTAACTAAATAACTAACATGCTACTGGACGAAACTTGGGTGACATATGCAGGAGGTAAATACGGAGTGAACCATGAAGCCGGATTTTTAATACCGTTGCCATGGCAACCGGCAATCGACAAATAGCATAATTTATGGCGTAGTGAATTTGGAACACAATTTTGAAAATCGGCATTCATGGTTCATCGGCCTAGATGTGCTTAATATGTGTGCCAAATTTCCTGGTCATAGCATGTAGAGTTTCTAGTTACGTTCGTTCTCGTTTTGTATGTTTGCCCCGTTTTTAACGAAACGAGTTATAGGCCTCGAAACATTTAGACAAAATTGAGGGCGGCTTTTGATGTGAAATATGGAATTATTTTTAAATTTCATTTGATTTCGAATTATATAATTATTAATGAAAGAATCATCGAAATAGGTGCATCCATTGTCCTGTAATTAATTTTAAAATAATTTTCTTAAATATCGCAGGGTGTGAGAAAACCAATAAAATACATAAAAATCACTTACCCAGTGACATTTAATAACTTTAATTATGGAAAGGATAATATAAGTATTTATATACTTCAACTTAGCCCAAATGAATGTGTTAATAGTTCATAAATAATATCTTTTAAAATTCTTAAAATACTAACCCCTTGAAATTTTTCACATGATAAAATATAGGAGATGATGCATTTTTGGCAAATTTCGCGCACACTACTTGACTTTGAACAGCCATATATCGGGAACGAATGTCCGATTGCGATCGACTAAAAAGCATTTTGTAGATTCCAGTCTACACAATTTAGCCATTGCATTATCTCTATTTTCTGATTAGAACAATTTTTATCAATTAAGAACCCCATACCCCGCCCTTAAGCCAGCTACATTTGGTGCCACCTACGTCAAGTACACTACAAACAAAAAACACCCATTTGCTGACGCCTAGCGAAATGGGTATTGCACTGTGAGTTACAGACCGGTATCAGAAGGAAACCAGATACTTGCGCCTTTGTATTGGCTAAGCCAGGGTGACCCACTAAGAAAATATTCCATCCCAAGACTTGAATTACTGCGGCGTGGGGAGCAGTATGGTACACGCAAAGCCTTCATAAGGAGCTGAGAATGCCCATAGAGAGACTGACACTCAACTTACTGGCAGAGGCCACAGTGTTGAAATCACATAATGAACAATCCCGTTTTCATACGTTTGTTGCCAATCGTGTTGAAGAATCATAGAAGGATCTGAACCTCTCAGTGGCTTCCGTGCAACTGCTAACAACCCAGCCGATGATCTCACGCTGGCTTAACTATGGAAAATGTTGAAGAGTGATAGGTGGTTCAATGGTCCTGACTTCCTGTGGAAAAGTGAAAGTGAATGGCCAAAGTGGTCGGCCTTGACCACCAGGAACCATTTCCAGTGAAGATCCAGGAGTCAAAAAGATCCAGAGCGTCCATAGCAACATCTCCTACCGTGGGGTTTGGAGTTGTTAAAGCCGTGAAGTCCAAGATCCTGTGACAACTATGATCGCATTCTATTCCAGTTGGACAAAACTGAAGCGAGCCGTTTGGCCTGGTGGATTTATACGCCTTTAAAAGATAATATTTAAGCAAAGGTCCAAGGGACAAAGAGAGAACCAATAGAGTCCAAATACTTATCCTGTTCGAAATCCAGAGAGCAGAAGAGAATTATTGTGAAGACAGTACAACAGCAAGCCTTCCCAGAAGAGATTGCTGCCTTTTTTTGGAAACGATGACAAAATTGAACAGTGCAGAAAAGAAGTGTGAAAATTACAAATCAGACCTGGTTGGTGCTACCAAACAAGTTGTTGATTCCAAAGAGTGGCAGTATACTTAGCTTAGACCCAGTGTTTAGTGATGGCCTTCTACGTGTAGGTGGAAGGCTGAGAAATGCGTCTATACCAGAAGATCCAACACCAACTTATATTGGCCCAAGCCTCAATCGGGTTGTAGATCTGATCATAAGTCCACATACATAGGCATGATCATCAAGGCCGAAATCATGTACTGGCTGAAATGAGAAAAAGATTTTGGGTAATAATAGCGGTTGTAGCAGTCAAGAAGATATTGAAAAGGTGCATAGTCTGTAGGCGACAGCATGTGAAGATAGGTACCCAGCAGATGGCGGATTTGCCTATAAACCGCGTTAAGAGATAAGCCAGATGAACCTCCCTTCACCAACTCCGGGATGGATTACTTCGGTCCGTTTGACATTAAACAAGGAAGAAGTACAACGAAAATGGTACGGAGTACTTTTCACATGCAGGGCAAGGCAGAGCTATTCACTAGAATAACTGACAGTGACAAGCATGGTACCAGTGCATGCATTAATTGCCCTTGCGTAGTTTATCAGCGAAGAGGGCAAGTTGTAAGCACACCTCTGCTAAGGCACAAACATTGTAGGTGCTAATCAAGAACTATAACGCAAGGCAATAGAGGAGTTTGATGAAGAAACCATACAATCGGTTTGCCTGCTCTAAGGCAATCAAGTGGAATTTAAAACCCCCCATCCGCATCCCATCATTGGGGTGTGTGGGAGAGGCATATTAGAACAGTGAGGAAGAGACTCTAGCCATATTGAATGAACAACATCTGAAGGTATGCCACTCTAATGATCATTGCATACACTAATGTGGTGACTAGGATATGACTACCACATCGTCCATTAACCAAATTATCAGAAGATCAGTCAGACCTTGAGGTTATAACCCCTAAGCAGTTGCTTCACCCATGGAGTCCAGAGTATTTCCCCCTGGAGTATTTAATGAAAGAGACAATTATGTAAAAGAGTGGCGGCAAAGTTCAATATTTAGGCAAATATCTTTGGAAAAGATGGATAGCTGAATACTTACCCTTGTTTCAGAAGAGAAGCGTCAGAAGTGGTGCAGCTACATGAACTTGAGGTCGGGGGACATAGTCTTATCGCCGACGCAATGCACCCAGAACTTCCTGGCCTGGGCAAAGTTGAAAGGGTCAACCTGGGCAGCAAAAGGGTACGTCCGAGTTGCATCAGTGAGAACCAAGACATCCCTTCTGACAAGCCCATAGCCATCTAGTTCTTCTTTTGAAACAGGAGTCATAGTGAAATGACTCTATCCCTTGGAATTGGATTGAACTATTGCAAGATTGGACATTGCACCAAGGCTGCTGATACGGACTTTCATTATCTTACATGAAGAGATTTGCAGACTGAAAAATGGGAAACAGTCTTGGTGGGTATCAAGTATCAGGAAAAATTAATATGTAATTTCCGATTTGAATATTTTGAGGTTAGAGGATCATGCACGTACTTTTTTCGGTCGTTATAAAATGTGGGTCGGTTTTCTTTGAGGGGGACTGACGACCTGATAAGTCTCCGTGCATTTTCCGCATTTCCAAATTAGTTATTTGTGCTTGAATCGGAACAATGGTGAAAGCCACCCGTGACTTTTGATTTGAGTCACATTTTGAATATATGGTGTAGGGTTTAAAGTGACAGAAATTTACATAATTTTGCGTTAAATCAGACTGTGGAAAGACAATGATTAGTACTGGCAAACTAAAACATTCAGTTGGTCTTTGAGTTAGATTGTCGGCACATTTAATAGTCTGTAATTGAGTTAACTAGCAACAACATGTGGAATAAGCTTAAAGTTGTAATCCAAGTGTCCATTTTTCATAAGCTAGATTTTTGTTCATGATTTTTGGACTAAGCATTCATTTTTCCAAATGGTGCAAACGATTACGATTTAGCAATAGGTGTTTGCAGCCAGGATTGGCTGCATAAAGGTTAAAATGTTGGAATTTCAAACCTTTGAGGTCTTTATGATAAGAACATTGTCGTGTAAACTGAATACCTTCACAATATGAACACAAATCAGTAGTATAGAGTGCTAATTAGACAGGGTTGGTGTTATGCTTGTATAGTTGTAGCCAGCAGTGCTACATTTAAGTGAAAACATTTAATATCTACACTACAAAAACATATGATATTACAAAATTGTAATGTAAGTGGAGGACTGGAAGACACTACTACCAGGATATGGACACGGTTCATAGCTGAGCAGCTTTCTGATTGTATATTAAGCTATAGGCAGTGAAGTCTCATAAATGCAAAGTTTTGAATTTATGGAACCCTGTGATTTAATAATGCACTTTTGCATTTTGTTTCTGGCAGTAGATGTTTGTGAATGACACTTGTGTTATTTTTAGGTTTCACGCAGTAGCGATAGATGTGTGAGTTGCATGAGCAAAACATACGGGGGTCCAGAATAATACCATGGGGTTCGTCCGTCGAAACTTGAATCGAAAGTATATACGTAACTTTTGCTGGTCGCTTGTTCCATTTCTACAAGTTTGGGACTTACGTGCGTTCGCGAACAATGGACGTTATACAGTCGTTAGGAAATACATTTTCGCATACATTAGGATCATTATTACGTGTCTTCTATTTGGGTTCATTCGTGGGTGCAATTAGGTACGACAGTCGGTGTTGCATGCCGTTCTAGTAATATCGCTTAATGGATTTTGAAGGAACATACGGTGTTGGGGTAGTGCAGACTTATTGAAAGGGTTAAGTACTCGACTACCTCGCATATTAGAATTCCTCTGGTTGATGAGAACGCGTTTAAATTAAATTGGCTTGTTTAGTATTAGCTGTGTACTTTCGATAGGTCTGGTATTAGATAGAAAAGGGGTGTCCAACCTGCGACCCTTGGGCCATTTGCGGCCCTTTAAGAGTTCCCATGCGGCCCGCGGGGTACTTCCCTAGACAACAAAATGCATTATATCTCCAATAATAATTAAAAAAAAAAAAATAAACGATGTCATTAAAATGTAACAATAGACTCAAGAAACCATGCCGCAAATATCGGGTCTTATTTTCAGCCTTATGGTGTTTTGTATGAATGATCCCCCTTTTCATGCCAAATTTTGTATAGCAAAGAAATGGGGGGCTTGTTGAATTAAAAAGAAATAGTGGAAAATTAGTTCAATTTCCTCAATTCTGAACCAAACTTTTCTAAAAATTGTTTAGGTGAAAAAATGAGGTCCAATTTCATGGAACTGAGCCAAAAATATTTTTTTTTTAAAATTTGCCAAAACAATTTCTTATGTAAAAATGGCAAATTGTGAACTGGTCAAATTTGGTCCAAAATCTGCATATTGGTATCTATATGGGTCCCTTTTTTCGGCCAAAAAATGTTTTTATGGAATGGGTCTTACTTCCTGACTCTCAGAGGCACGTCAAAATGAACTTGAGGTGAGACCCCTCTTATTTCCTTACGGCCCCAAAAGATTTGGATTCAACCAATGCAGCCCTTGCATCAAAAGTTGAAACCCCTGAGATAACCACACCGGTTTACCAAAATGCCTTCAGAACCAAAGAGGGCGGCTATTTTTTCCTCATTAGGAGTCAATCTTATAGGTGGAAAGACAAAAAAATATTTTAAAAAAAGGCAAAGAATATAGGCTACTATCCAATAATGATAAACAAAGGACATGGAAGATGAATATAAAAAGTAAGGTAATCGTGCAACCAGCAGGAAAAGGTTGGTAAGCAAGTGAAGAAGAGTTTACTAGCGAAGACTTGCACTGATATTGTAAAGAATTCAAAAATGGAAAGAGTCAATAGAGACGAATAAATTGTCCACTTTTTAAGGCTGACTCCAACATTTTGAATGTTTTTGTTTGTATATTAATTAACTCATTGAAATACTCAATCCCACCACAAAGATTGAGATGAAACGTTGGGATGTAGTAACGATTATATGTGTGTATAACAGTACGTGTGTGTGTGTTAGGCCTTACTGTCTATAACAAAATTTTCTGGATGTGGAATTTATTATATAATTGAGATGTCTAATGAAGGACATCCATTTCAGCTTAGCAATTCACACAGGTGATTAGTATGCATGGACTAGTATTTTTGTACATCGAAAATTAATATTTGTTCACTTTCCACACAATACGAGTGTGCTACGGTACTCAGGAAAATGACCTCACGTAGTTTTAATCGTAATCTGGCTATGAGTAATAGGGCCACACGGAGTCTCGTCAAGTTAGTTTCACGGAACGAGTTTAACAAATATAGTAGTAACTTACGTCGCAAACATGGGGCTACGTCAGTCTTACGACTGCTTCCGCGAACGAACCCCCACCCACCTGGAATTCACATTGAGCTATGGATAGTCTACTCCACGTGACTCCAGATTAAGATTGCAGTTAAATTATTAAAAGAAAGGAATGGTAGGTTCCCTTCGTTTTATTTTGGAGGAGATGGACTGAACTATTTTGACACTTGGGTAGTTCTTACATTTCACCTTATCGTTCAATCGCGGGCCGGTATGTAGTGTCCAAATGTTCGTGTAGTCCCCCCTTTAATTTACCAAAAGTTTTCGGGGGAACAGGTGAGGGGGTCATGCGCAGTGGAGTGTGGGTTGTGAACACAATGGCCACTCGGAATCGTGAATCCACCGTGATTTACGGGTTATTCGTCTTTTACCTACAGGTTTCCTGCGCAAATAGTGGTGAATAAACGGACCTCAAGATACCTGTTATGCGAAGTTTGAGGATAGGGTATAAGGTGTATAGTTATTTTAAGTAAAGTGTGAAAGAAAGGGAATCTTCTGAAAGTTTTTTATTGTTTGTTTAATGTGCGTACATCACTCGCTATTAGCCCGTGAGATGTCCCCCGTTACCGTGCATCCCCCCCAGGATCCTCCCCGACTTGACAATGGTGTATCTAATGGTCTAGTAAACCAGAAAAATGATGTACCTTTTAAAAAAAATTGGGATTGGCATAGCCCGATGACGTCCATTTTCGATTGACGTCATCAAATTTGGAGAAAAAGATGTAAATTTTCAATAGTTTTTCTTCAATTTCGGACCCCCCCACCTAGTCCCCCCCCCCGGATAATGCATATTTGTAATTTTCTTCCCTCATTCGCAAATATGTATTTCGTGTCATTTCTTATATCAGTTTATAAAATTATATTTTCCCCGTTGCATATGCTTCTTTGCTAAACAAAAAGTTTAACAGCGATTTTCTAAATTTCTGATTTTACTTGTTTTGTTGGCATGAAAAACGTAGCTATTTTCTCTGACAAACATACTCTGCAACATTTACCATCTTTTTAAATTATTTTATGCATTAGGAGGTACTTAGTAAGGAATATGACTGTTTTTATTTCCAAAAATATATTTTTAGTAGAGCATATGAACGGAAAATGATGACGTCATCATTTTTAAAATTGAACATTTGGGGGTAAAAAAATTCGACTATTTTTGTACCTTATTATGTTAACTGACCTTGCCATCTTTAATTTCAAAAAAAAAAGCATATTTGACACCTGTAACCAACTCCATAGATGAGTGAATAATCCCAAAACTGAATATTTTACATTGAGCCATATGTAAAATCCCCACTTCTAAAATGCCATTTCTTTAAAATGTGATTTCCATTGACTATAGTTTTTAGAATGGCAGGACACAGGGTGGTTACCCCCTCGAGAACTCGTTATATGCACAGATGATTATGATTTTGATACCGGTAAATAGCTATGATCATCTTCTTTCCATTGATACCACAATAAGTACCAAAGAAGTACCCAACATATAGTGTGGCGTTCACAAGACGTCATAAAGTCCGTAAGTCAGCCAAATTGGCATTTTCCACAGAAAATTTTCAACAAATCCATTTTGCGCTAAAAGAGATAGGAATGGCGGATTTTCATGCGGTTTCAGCACTAAAATATGATAATTGGACTAGTTTCCTACAGAAACATAGACTTTTAGAGCCATAATGATGCTAAATATTTATAAAAAAATGTACCAAACATATCTTTGGGTGGCAAACCACCCCTCTACCCTTCGACTTTGACGGTATACCCTAACCCCGGTGAAGGTGCTAGCTTTGCATTTGTTTTCGGCTAACTAACCAGAAAGACGAGGGAATGATTACTAGACAGTTTTTAACGAAAGTTCTGGCATTTCAGGCGCATTAGGTTCACTAGGGGGGGTGATCCCCCCTCCCCCGTAAGACGAGGTTAATTTTATCTAACCCAACCATATCCATAGGGGTTGTTTAAACAAATATCGGGGGTGTTCCAATTCCTATAAACATTCAACAAGTACCAATGGTGGTCAAATTCACATCATTGCTTATTGGTTTCTATCAATAAAGGACCAGCATATACGTCACAAACGACATCAAATCCACAAAGAGAAACAACACAAATTTCCCCGATATTCCATGAAGATAGAGCAAGTTTCAATTTGAGACAAAATGTACACCAAGCGGAGGTTTTTGACACGTTGCTTTATATGAGGAAATGGCGATTCTGCTATACATAGTAAGGTGTTAGCTTATATTGTTAAGATTTTTCGTAAGAAAAAACGTTGAAGGTAAATTTGATGATTACCCAGTCTTGTAGACAATAGAAAATGTAGACGGTTGTATAATCTGGGCAAAAAAGATCTCTCTAGAAAATTCACGAGCGTTTGGTCAAAATAAACTTTGCATCATTTTCAGATGAGGGAGGATATCACTGAACACAATACACTGGACAGATCTCCAATCAGTTTTTGTGTCAGTGATATCCTTTGGGAAGAGACTTGGAAAACAGCAGAAATTAGAGGAAATAAGCTAATAATATAATTCCGCGACATATCCAATGAGTGCTCAAGGGCGCCGCTAAAAACCGCTCAACGGAGAGATGACCTCAGGCTTCAACACAACAAGTCAGTCAAGACCAACCAGGGAAGATTAAGGAAAGAGTCCGCGTTTAGAAGCCCCGGTTCGGTTAGACTTAGAAGCAGGAGGAAACCGAAGTTACGGAGGAAAACCAGCTGAGGGACATGTATGGATTCAACAACCAAATTAGTTTTTCTTAAATAAACTTGCCAACTGGCAAGCTTGGGAGGTATTGGTGACAACGAGATGTACCATTTTCCACAAAACAAATCACATTTCAAGTAACTATATCTTAGTTTCCCGTTTTAAGATTTTGATTATTATATGAGATTTTGGCAATCGCTCCAAGCGGTGCTATACCTTATGTTGGAAGAGGGCAGATCACAATATGACAGGATCAATTCATTCCGTAGAAGTTATTATGAAATGCGACACATCTCGATTGTCTTGTGGTAAGATAGCTATGGTCATATAATATTTGTTTCCGGGTTGTATCTAAAACTAGGACCTTAAGTCCAAAAAGATAGCTGCCTCAGTGTCTTGTACGTTTTGTAAGTGAAATGCCAGCGTGCCGCCGTGCCTCGTGTTTTCGTGTTGTTTAAATGGCTTTCCAAGATGAAACGAATTTTAAAAACATTTTGCTTGAAATTTGATTGTACCAGTATGTCAAGAATTACTTCTAAATTATCACATGCCAAGATGGTTGTCAATTCTGATAATGCCATGTATGGCTTCACTGTTGGAGGTGAGAAAGCAATGCTGTTGAAAATATCGCCCCCCAATTTGTTCTGAATAAAGAAGCTGCGAGTCCCCTTTAAGTGGCCTTAGATAAGAAATGCACGGAATAAACGTGACCTTGTAGATTAAGAGATCAATGATGTATAAACATGTACAGTGGATAGTCCTTTGACTCTCGTTTTAAAAGGCTAATTCTTATACTGAGTCAAAAACGGAATGTATCATTAAAATACATGCATCAATGTGACCCACATGGATGAAAATTCTCTTTTTAAGTTGATGGAAAAAACAGAAACGAACATACAAAATAAATTACATCACTCATTATCAGTGCGTACTCAGTTGCAGCTAGTCTGTGTGGGATATTCGTCATATTTATGTCACTCTATCGTGGGGCCATGATTTCAAGAATATCTAAAAGGCGAGCAAAGGTTTAAACAGGATCAAGTTGTCACGTTCATTGCAAAAATTCTTCCCAATCATTACTAGAGCAGCGGTCATGATACACCCAAGACGGTAATTGCCATAGACGCAAATAACTCCTCCATTCCTCAAAAAATATCAGACCAAGCATAAGAATCTCCTCTTCTTGCCATACATTGTGAAACCTGGTTACTTTGAAGCGTCATTTGGTTTTACGTTGCCAATACCCCCGAAAAAGCACTATAAATACTGTATAATGCATGACCAGAAGGTCAGTGCGTCTATGGTGGGAATTCATGAGTGAGGTGAGAAAATGGCAACCAGCCTTTCCTATTTCCCGGCCCTTGTATAGGTTGTCTTACCAGCAAATCATAGAAGTGAACCATCAGTGAAAAATATGCGAGAAAAATGCTGACATTACGACTCTAATATTTCTGAACCTACTGATCATCACGGGACTGTGTCTTGATTGGATGGTCAATTGTTAACTTGTGTTACCAAGGATGACGTTGTCCTGGCTCATCTTGAATATATTCTGAATAGGGTCCAAACCAATGATCACTCTGAGATGATAATGATATGAACGGGAGGAAGATAAGCACCAAGTGGCACGACAAACCAATGCCGCTAACGAATAAAGTACATATCCCGAACGTCCCTTAGCTGCATATAATACACTTTGAAAAAAGTACGGAGCCGGAACCCTACCATGTGGAAATTGACCCTGATCTAACTATGAAAATAACGCTAGCCTCCTTTTTTTGCAGTGATAGTCACATTCTTCTCTTATGACTTAAGGATATAGAGGGAATTGCTATTTGTTCCTTTTTTTCTTAATGTAAACAATGTCACACAGTTGGGTTCAAAATGTGTAAAATGTGATAATTATCTATGTTAAAAATTTGAAACCATTTCATTTTATTGTAATCTTGGTGTGTGGGTGTGGGGGGGTCGAAACTTTAAGAAAAAAACCAATTGGGAAAGTTAACTAGAGGTTAAAATAACAGACATAAACTGTGATCTTGTATGCAGATGGTCTTGGGGTTGCATAGGGACGCTCTAATTCACGAAACCTTGCCAAATTGAGCGTTTGTGTTTCTGTCTTCCCTCTCCAAGTAGACGTCACATCTGATGCACAATGCATTTGATCACCATCTTGGACCATTTCAACCATTTCCAACATTTTAGACTATCAATGCTATATTTAAGAGCATCAAACATATTGGTTCTAATGATGGACGGCATTAAAGGCTTTTATGTCAAACAATTTCTTAAATGGGGGCGAAAATTGCTTATTGAATGAGGGTGGGACACTCCGACAAGAGTCAAATTTACTCAAAAGTCTTTTGGAGGGGGGAAAATACTCTTTCAGAGTGACCGCTCAATTCAAAAGAATTGGTCACTCTTTCACCTTAAGAGAAAAGTCTAATCCAAGGTTGGGGAATCCCCGTTTGTCATACATTGCTAAAAACATAAACCACAAGAAACGCTTAAATGACGCCCCAAAAGCTTGTCTATTATGGTAATTTATTTGCGCTTAGTTTGATGAAATAACTCGGACCATACCACTTTTCCTGGAGAGCTAGTGTGCAAGGCATTCAAGGTCTGAGTAAGGGGGGGGGGCGGTGGAGTGTTTGGTGCACCTATTGGATATATCCTTTAGGGGTAAACATGAAAAGTAAGATCAGATAACCATTTCCTTTCATAATAAAGCCAAAATGGCCAACAACAAAAAACGCGCTGTAAGATTTTAGGCTAAAATGAACTGACGTATTTTACCCAGAATACGGGAAGAAATTTGGGAGGTTATCAGGGTTATGACGTTCAACGGTTGTATGATCGTGAGTTATTTGTAACAATAAAAAGAAGAGACGAGAGCCATAGCTATACATTGGTACTAAATGTAATAACATTGGGTATTATTTTGTGGGCATAATACTCCAATGGTAGGACTTTACCAGAAAATAACCTAAGACGTGAGTTGAACCTTCATCTACGGGGGGGGGGGGGGGGGCTGTTACCAAGGTATAAACTTTCCGCCGGTGCGCTTAAATGCCAAGAGCTTTCATAAAAAAGCTTCCAGTGTGGTAATTGTTTTATCATCCTTCATGGTCATTTTGTGACCAGAAAAAATGTGAAAGTAAGCCCCATGGCCGGCGGGGTTGCGGGTTAAGGTATGCCGCCATGTTGAAGGGTAGGGGTGGTGGTTGTCACCCAAGATGCAATCTTTGCTACATTTTTGAACTATCTTCACAGATGGCTTTAAACTCTTATGTTATGTAAATTTAGTCAATTGTCATCAATTAGAACTGAAAATCAGATGAAAATCCAATTATCCCTAACTTTATTATTTTTCGGTGGAAAGAAAATTACAATTTTGCCAACTCGCGAACTTTGTTGACGTCATTGTGACGACGATACTAGGTATGTTGGTACTTTCGTTAAAGCTTCTAGATAATCATTCACTCATCGTTTGGTTTTGTAGTGAAAACAAATGCGAAGGTAGCACCTGCACCGGGGTTAGGATATGTCGTCGAAGTCGAAGGGGTAAGACTGGGGGTGGTTGCATGCACCCAAAGATATTTTTTGGTAGATTTTTTTTATAATTACTATGCACATTATGGCAATAACTCTAAACAAGTTCCATTGTTTCTGGAAGAACTAGTCAAGTCATCATTTAGCGCGGGAAAACGCCAATTTATTGAAAATCGACTATTCAGACCTCTTTTGGCCTCCGCAAAAAATGGGATTATCATTTTCGAAAATATTCCTTGGAAACATGGCCAAATTTTGCCGGGCTCACGGATTTTTTTATTGGGGGGGGGAACGTCATTGTGACGCCACACTCGGTATGTTGGTACTTATTTGGTACTTATTTGGTATCAAGGAAGGAAGAGGAAGAGAATCAAGAGATTCATTGGTATCAAAATAATAAGGCATCGGATGCATTATAAAGAATTCTCGAGGGGGTGGGCGTAACCACCCTGTGTCCTGCATTTCTAAAACTCATAGTCAATTGAAATCACAATTTTTTAAGAAAATGGCATTTTAAGTGGGGATTTTACATAGGGCTCCATGTAAAATAAATCAGTTTTGGCTTATTACTCATCTATGAAGGGGTTAAAGGTTCAAATATCTTTGAATTAAAGGGGATGGCAAGGTCAGCTACCATATCAAGGTTAAAAAAAAATATTTCGAATTTTTTTACCCACAAAGGTCAATTTTGATGACGTCATCAGTTTTCGTCAATTGCATACTAAATATGTATTTGGGAATATAAAAACATTCATATAAAAAAAATAAAAAAAATAAAACATTCAAAATAAGTTAAAAAATGGGTTTTTTAAATGGTGCAGAGATGTTTGTCAGAGAAATAGGCCACTTTTATCATGCCCAAAAAACAAGTGAAAAAATCCGAAATTGGAAAATTCGCCGTAAACTTTATATTTTGTACATACGTCAATGGGAAAATATATTTTAAAAACTGGATATAAAAATGAAACCGAAAAAATATTTGCGAATGAGGTGAAGATAACTAACAAATATATTATCTGGGCTATCCGAATATGCAAGAAAAAAATAATAAAAAAATTTACATTATTTTTCTCCAAAATGTGATGACGTCATCAAAATGACGTAATCGGGGCTATGCATCCCAGTTTTTTTAAAAGGGCATCATTTTCTGGTTAACTAGACCGTATAGAATACAACATGGTCAAGTAGGAGGATCCTGGGGGATGCACGGTAACGGGGGACAGCTCAAGGGTTATATACAAGTGCACACAAATCAGGGATCGCCAGCTGAATGTATCGCAAACCTGAATGTTGTGACAGTTTACTGTCGGAGTTTATATGCGATAGTCGAGCGGAGTTTTGTCATCCAAAGTGAAAACTTTAATTATCATCCGTTGACATTACAATTTGCCGTTGACAAAATCTCGTGGCATTTTGCAATCGATGCTAGATATAGTTACAGGGCGTGGTCGATCACTGCAAATAGTTGATCCGATTGTTGTGAGTGCATGAATGTTATTAATTGCATTTTTGCATTGACAAAAGTTGTTTACCTATCTCTGCACATTGGCTCAGCAGATATTGGCATAAACCTATAACCAAAATTATGAAACCAAGACCTAGAGTGTTTGTATAACAAACCAAAGCCACATAGGTGTCCAGGCTCCAGCAGGGCATGGCCTAATTGGCATGATGGCAATAGAGCCTATAAAATTAAGCTAGCCTGGGAATGCCCTAAGGCTATTGCATTGCTAGGCCTAAGTTAGCTAGGCTTAGACCTAATCGGTAATCTACCCAATTAATGATTTACACATAAGTTCAGGCCTAGTAGTTGACTATTTTAGGCGTAGGGCTGCATGCAGGTGCAGCTCTGAACATTGTAACCCTCCCACCTAGTATTTAAGATTTGAAACATTTGCCGTTTTCTGATAGTTTCAGACAAAAAATGTGATCGGGTCACGTTTCGAGAAGCAAAAAAGTATTGGCCTGATCAAGACCCCAAGAGAAAGATCTTTGTGTCAGTAAGCCACTTCCCAATTTATATGGGCAAACCTAGGCCAGTGCCTAAAGTTTAGCAGAATCATTTTGTGTGAACAGCTTGTATCACTAATCCCAGGAAGTTTACTGGATGGTATTTAATAATTTGTTTATTTTGTTAATGTGTTACTTTGCCCCTTAAATTAAGTTTTAGTTTCTCGTAGCAGTGTGGCCTCTGAAAAGTGAGGGAAGGCAGTGTTAGTTTTTACTTATACAAATGGCCCCGTTGTCACCGACGAAAATTAATATTACCATGCATAGTAGACTTTCAGCCACACAAAAATGGTGAGGCTTTTTTTTTATTTTCAGTTCATGGAATTAGACCCTAGAAATCTTTAAATCACATTGAAAGTGACTGTGTTGATTTACAATAGGCCTATCACATCAAAATTTCAGATTGGAAAACATATTATTAAGAAAATTGAAAAATACCAAAAGGTTTGAGCTTATCCCAAAAATTAAATTACGACGCTTAAGACTCTAAACTAAAGACTGAACACAGAGCTCGTTTCTCTGGTATCCATGCACGTAAACAGTCCTCTGTGGTCAAGTGGTAAATCTCATGCCCAGTTATCGAGAGGACCGGGTTCGAGACCTTATGTTTTTCATTTGATTTTATTCAATGCTGCAGTTTCTCCGAGTTGCATAATGTTTGTTTACAAACTACGACAAGAAACAAAAACAACAATATATATTTTTTCTTTATTTACAGGCACAAGCCCTTTTATTCCATCAGAGCTTTCCACAAAAGCTTTTATTTCCTCATAGAAAAAAAAAAACAAACGAAAAGGGACAAGGACAAAGACTTCCAAGACACTCAAACCACAAAACTTGCCCCAACACACCATTCAACTCCAGTCAACTAACAAAACAAGAAAACATAACACATGTCTGGATGTCAGTAAAATGAAATATATGCTGATCACAATAATGTAAATAGTTAAAAAGTGGCACTGACACAGTATGTGGATAGCTAAAAGGTGTAGGGAAAATGTAAGGGGTGATTTTTAAGGACATGATACAAGAGAAAAATATGTAATAACACATCATATGATGGATACAAATCTGTTTACTTTATCCTACGGAGGGTATCAGTGTGTACTGTGGTCGTTAAAGCATTCTTCTTTCCCAGAGAAAGTAAATCTCTGCCTCACTATTGGATAACTTGTGGATTCCGCTATTATAGCCATGAATGTGAAAACTGCGATTGAATGTATTATAAATACCCCTCACCTTGTTCGCTCTTGTTCTCCCACCCCACACTATTCAAACCAACCGATGCTTACAGCACAAAAAAGTTAAATTCAAATTTCACATTGTCTTTATTCACTCTTGTGTTTTCAATAATATTACACACAAAAATACACTGAAAATAAACGTCACAAAGAGAAGGAAATTAGGAGGAAACGAATGAAAACTTTGTAATATCATTGGCAGATTTTGTTTAAAAAATAACTAAAATTCTCGTAAAATTAGGTTCTTTTATGTGGTAAATATGGTTAGTAGTAATTTTCTTTTCATTTTGCCAGTTAAAAAATCATTTATGTTAGTCATGTTAGGCGAAGCGTTAGTGGGGAGCAAACATTTTAAGGAACACGTTTGTGTATACACAGGCCCCCCACAAACCACCCTTGCAAACGCTACCCTGTAAAATAAAATACAACAAAACTCCAATCTTTCGGCAATCTTTCAAGCTCGATTCCCAGGTTCTACCTGTGTCATACTATAACAACCTAAATAGATACTTGTTGTTCTAATTTGATTGGAGGATTCGCGGTCAAATGTCATAAAATAAATGCTATATTGCATGATTACGTCTTAACATAATGGCATTTTTGTTCCATTTGGCGTGCATTTTGTTCCAACGTTTCTGTCATTGCATGCCTCGATGCGTCATCACAAAACGCGGCTGTACCTAATGACGCACCTATCCATTGTTAGACGGACTTTGCAGGAATATGATGCTGTTATGATCAGCGTTGATTGCGGGCAGCAGCGACAGCGATCCTGGCTGGAATTTCGGTCTTGGGTGACGTGAACATGGAAGACGATCTGGTGGTTCTACGGCACAAAACTTATGTTTCAGCAGATCTACGTGGACATTTCCGGCCATGGAGGTTTCTTCAGACCAGTTGAATGGAGTTGGACTATAGTTAGAAGGTAAATTATAATAAAGTCAACATTAGGCCTAGCCTGCAGAGCTAGTGTCCCTAGCCACTTGCTACATGAAAGCGGCACAGCCCGGATGCCAGGCTGAGGCTTAGTCTTTTAGCGTAGTCAAACTATAAAGTCTGAGCTGAAATAGAATTGACAAGGATTACTTAGTGTTATATAAACAAATAATGAAGGTTTTTCATTGTGCAATGTTAAAAATATTTTCATGAGTTGAAGATGAAAGTTCCATTTTCAACGAGGCGTTAGCCGCGAGTATGAATGAACTCATAAACATTCATTATTTGTATATTATAAATAGAAATCCGTGGTGCGCAATACCCAAGGTAACTGGTATACAATTGTAATGGTTGCCCACGTGAGCTTTTTGCAAAAAGAATGGGATTTTAATTTCACGATTTGAGCCTCATAATTGTTGAATTTGATCATAAGAATCCAAATGAAGTAATATTTTAACTGCCGTTGGCAGAAGCAGTGTGACGAAAGAATATAAAGATGATGATGAAACGCTTGTGGTTTGGAATAAGGGCCTATATTTTGTGAGTGAAATGGGGCAATATTTGGACAAAATGGCGATTTTCTTGTGTACTTCGGCGATAATTCGTGATATTCGGTTCCAGGTACTCGAAATCCATATCAGAACAGGGTAAGAAAATGAAATGCATCGTTTGTAGAGCATTATCAAAAAATGCTTACATCTGTTTAGCGAACCCATTTGTGTAACATGTGAGCCATTGAGCCATTAATATAGCCGGCCTGTCTAAAAAAAAAAGTGTTGTCATCCGGCCCGTAACGGGATTTTTTGGGGAGGGCCGATTTCGTTTCCAAAAAGGCGGGGGGGGGCGGGGGGGGGCTCTTTTCCCAAAAATTGCAAAAAGGGGGAGGGTCGGCGAACCGAATTTGGCAAGGTGGGACCGAACAAGGTAACGTTTTCACAAAAAAACTTGGGGGGGGTAAGTTAAATGTGGAGGTGGTCTCCCCCATGCCCCTCCCTTGTACGAGCAAAGACCGGGCTTTCAATATTGTGTTTCATCTTATTTGCTTTTGTCAGTTCAGTGAATAATCACATTTAGTGCGATACACAAACATCGATTTTGCTGTAACTTTTCTGCAGGGGCAGAGCTGTTTCGCGCAAGGTCAGCATGCTGTCTTGAAGTCACCAGGATTCCAACTTGACAAAAGAAAACAAAACACGATTTTAAGGGGTACACAAAAGGAAGTCTTTGTTTTTCGAATAAGCTTGAATAATAAACATAATCAGTTCAATGATAACTATATTTTCTTTTCATAAAATAAGAACCAAAGAGTATTTATTGTAGTCAATGAAATGGAGCTTTGAATTTATTACAAAATTGATAACCTGTTATAAAATCATGCCAGAATGATGGAAGTGCACCAAACATTCAGACTGGGATTGGATTTCATGCATTGTACTTTAGGCCTGGTAGTAAGTATTGATCTGGCAGTGAAGGATGGATTAGCCGGGGATTAGCACATATACAAATAGCCCGGACAATAGCAAGGTTCTGCTCTCTGTGAGCTGATGATAAGAAGACGCGTTTCAAGTTTGGTAATGCTGGCAGTATGTCAGCATCCTGTTCAGAAATTGCCACCAAACTGCCACCTCCCCCCTCGCGAACGCTTCCTGTTTTACTGTTTAATTCCAAAGCCTAGAAGCCATAGGTATTCCTTTTTAAAACTTTGACCCTGTGTAACTGAAATACAGGAGGGGCACGAAAGGGGTGTGGCAGTGCTTCCAGCAATTTGTTTTATATCAATGCTTAATGTACATTGTTAACAAAATTCCACAATTGTTTATCCAGATTTCATAAGCTCTGTGCACTACGGTCCTATAAAAGCCTATAACCCAATTCAAATCTCTCCGTCTAACATACTTCCATTATTTCGTGCTGAAAATTACATGAAGGAGTAGTAACTATTTCACCATCAAATTTAATTATAAAATTTCATCATAGCCATAGGGGAACGTAGGCATGTAATTTGCACAAAATGCTATCATCCATTATCACCAACTTTAGCAGCTTATTATCAATGATATAATTTTATCTTATGTTTACATTTTGTGCTCTTGTACTCTTATCTCAATGATTGAAATACATTTTATAAGATTTCTAATACGGGTATGGGCTTTTTTAAGAAGCACTTCTTAAGGTGGTCCTGTGAGCATATTACGGAGGCGCATGGTTTAAGGTTGTTGGCATCATGAGTTAAATGGGCCGTCGAATCTTAAAATTGATATATAGTACATTCATGGTGCTGATAAACCGATCTGAAAATAAAAACTCTGGCTTACCATATTCGTTTTGAGAAAAAAGACTTTCAAAAAGTAATTTTTGCTCAAATATTTCATTATTTTTACCACGCAACTTTATGGGAAAATGTGATTTACCGGATACTAAAGTACTCTAAAAAGATAACAAGGGGCGAAAGTTTTCTGATTTTCACAATGTTAGGTCTAAGTTGCATACTTTAAAATACCCGAAATAAAAAAAAATGGTGTCACCGGAATCGTTTTCATGAAAATCGTCTCGGAAAAGGAATTTTACGAGGGGAAATTTCCAGTTTCACTAGAGACGATGAGTCTCGCGTTATTGTAAGACTATTAGTGCAAGCAAGCAAGCCAAAACAAAAAATGGGGGCGCGTGAAAGGGAGACGCGTAATATTCAGGGCGTTCTCAGACTTAGTCTAGCGCAACATCAAAGTTCTACACTATTTGCAAACGCTTTACAAATTCGCGTTAATGCGAAGTGGAAAACGTCATGAATTTTTGCGACGGCTCTTAAAAGTCGCAAACGAATGCACGCTTGTTCATCTACGATTTATTAAGTCGGCTTGCGCGTACACCTTAGAAAACAAATCATAATGCCAACCGCGTAAATTACATTGACAACAACCTAGGGTAAAAACTTCCGCCGCACATTTTAAATCACTGATGAGTTTCTGCAGACTGAGATGGCTTGTCGTAGTATTGTGGTTGTTTGTAATGATAAACACGTATCACTTTATTGGTCTTCGTCTGGTGGTTCAGATATTATCAGAAATGCACGAGCAACACCGTCGTTTCTCTGAAAAGGATGTGTAGAATGATTGAAAAAGAATGCACTTGAAATCGTACAATATGTACAATGAAAATAGATATTACGGTATGCTGTGTGCATTCGAACTAAAAATACATTATAAAATCCATTTTGTTTGCATGTGATAATACTCCAAAAAATATAAAGACAAGTACTCTGTTTGTATTATTACTATTACTAATATTACATATTTTAAGACGTTATTTTGTGGGTACAATTTCATTACAGAATAGTGAGAGGCAATTATTTTGAAGACATACCTATTTGATAAAAAATTAATTCCTTCCGGGTATGATACTGAATTGTTATTTTCTAATAACTCAAGTTAGAGATATACAAAGTTAATTTGTAACCTTATCGACCAGAATATTCTTCCTACATGAATTGATTTCATGTGGTATGTGCAACGTTCGTATAAAGGCTCTATTGCCTGCTCAAGATCTTTGTTGATATTCATGACGGTCCTCTACTGAAAATACTCTTCTTTAAATTCGAAAGCTAGAAATGAACTGACGACAGTATGGTCGATTACGCATAGTCGATGTTGAATTATCCATTCAAAGATTGAATTGTCCAGTTTTTTTAGTACCTGTACGACACAAAAATATATATATCTATATATTATATATATATATATAATAATAATATGTATAGGAAACAAAAAATAAGAAAAGTATGTGGCACGCCACGGCCCACGCACGACAATCCCTGGCAAAAATTATAGCGCGTACCGCGCCTTAATTATCTGCCTCGCTTCACTCGAGGTTGATCACTTTTCAACCCTCGCGTTTGCATCGCTACATCTCGTAATTTGCATCGCTGTACACCTCGAGTTTGTATATTGGTATACCTCGAGTTTTTATAGCCGCAACACTGCGAGTTGAAACGCCCCGGGGGAAACGCGACAACTTGAGTTTAAATCACGCAACTCGAGTTTAAAACGCCGCTCGAGAATTTGCAATTCGCCGAGAACGTGAGAATCCTAAGTTCAAAGTTTGGGGAAGAAGGTTTTGAAGAAGTCTTTCTATAGTTTAAAAGGTCTGAATCATAATTTTTTAATCCAAACTCTGGCAAACGTCTGGGACCTTTGTAAAATAAGGTAACATTAGTACCGGGGTAAATTTGCAAATCAAGTCCAACTGTGGTTAAATGTACACCCATGTATTAGGCGACCAATTGCGCCTATGTCAACTTGAAGTTTGTCATCAGCGCTGCGCGGACGATTGGTTTTGAATGTGTAGTGTGGGTGGGGCATATTCGGACATGATATAACGTAACAATGCCCTTTTTAAGTCGGCGGGTTTCAACTAACGGACACAATATTTCATGCCAAGTAAACTACTTGTTTAAATACTAAAAGCTTTGACTGTTTCTAGTGTAGGTAGATAACCATCAACTCTGCACTTCGGGACAAAGCATGAAACGTGGCACAGACATTCCTTGGGTGTAACACAGCAAACTTAGAATGGGTGCCCAAAATCGACCCTCATTAAGGACGTCATAGCCCCGCCCCCTTTTTTGCAATATTGCTTAATTATGTCAACATGGAAAATTCTCAGAACCCTATCATTTGTGGTATCAAATTAAAGCCTGAACCTTAAAGATTGTCTTAAAGATACTTTTATTAGGGTTTCTTAGCATTGGGTCATTATAGATCATACGGTCATTGGAGGTCATTTGATATCAAATTTCACCCAAATTTGGTATCCAAATTCCACCACATTGCAGCATACAATAAAGGCATTTCCGTAATTATGTCAACAAATTTCGACATTGTAAAAAAGTAAAAATCATCTAAAATAACTTGATTTTTTGTTCATATCAAAGGCAAATACTATGGTAGTTTCAGACCAATAGACCTATTCAATTTCACAAATCAATTAGATTTTGTTGATATTACAAAAAAGTGACATGTTTCTGCGGCCTTATATTCCCAAAATGGCGACCAAAAGCCACCTCTACATGTCTCTTTTTGATGTCATTTAAAACAGAGATTGGCAAAATTTGAAAGTTGGTAATGACTGCTTTGATTTGAAACGTGTCTTTTTAGATTCTGTGTTCATTTACAAAGGAATGATGGCATTTCGTCGTTTGAGGATGTACACATTGAAATATTTTTGCAACGTACGTCCACAACGGTTATCCATTGGGAAATTTTACCCTAAAGATGACAGCTTTGATTTTTATCTTTGTTTTTTTTAGCTTAATCGCCCTATATGTACAGATTCTGTTACGGAAACTAATCAGTTTGCAAAGGCACTGTTCTAAAAAACACAGTAACTCAAAAAGTACACTTTGGTGTTTACGTCCGCAAGGAGGGGGTGTTTTTTTTACTTGTCATGCAAAACAAAGAATGCGAATTGGAATTGAAATTTTCAGTTGGAATACTTCTGTCAGAGTCTACTTCAAATATACTTGTTCAAAATTTCAAAACCTGTATAATTAAAAGTTCTGGGTCCCCAGTCACTGGATACCTTTTTCCATTGACAAGCACACAAAGCCCAGAGCAAAAAATCCTGTGGCGAGCCACTTGCAGTGTCACTACAATGAGAGGTAATTCTGCAGCCATACTGCAGCAGTTCTCTAACTTACCTTGGATATTTCTGGTAGCAAGGTCTACAATCGATTTCAGGTGTTTGTCAACATCATGAGTAGTGGCTAGCAGTCCAACCAGAGCTGGATCATTTTGATATACATGGGGGAGAACATTTTCATTGTCTTTTTTGATAACCCCGAATGCCGCAAAATTCCCTCTGACATTTTCAGGAAACAATTTCAATGCATGGAATTGAAATCTATAGGTTCCGCAGAGAACCAGGGTGCTATTTGCTTCTAAACACTCTGTGTATAGCACAAAAGTCGTGTTATAGGCGAGTGCACTCAATATCACATCAGCACTAATTGATATCAACCTATTGGAAGGTTGCTTTTGTCATCATCCTTTAGTCGTGTTTAAGAGGTCCCCCTGTCTGTCCTTAAGTCTGTAACATATTACAATCCTCAAAAGCCCAATACTCGTCTTTTCAATTGTATCTCCTATTTCAATGAAAGCTGTAGCACTACACCGTCGGTGGTGAAATAATTTAGACCGCCTTGACCAGGTTACATCTTCTACCTCCTCTACATCTAGAAAAGTATCCATTTAAAAGTATTTGTGGCTGCAAAGTATCGGTTGAAGATTTGCCCAGTATAAAGTGCTGAGACTTGATGTTGCGACAGGTCCCTTTTCATGTGCCATCATTTCAGATAATTATAAGTTTCAACATGGCAAAACCGCCTTCTTACAGACTGTTGTTTCATGTTTTTTGTGTTGTACAGTTTATCATGTGCAGAGTTCGTGGATTGGTTTCTACAGTTATAAAAATGCCTCGTTTTCAAGTATGCTCCTGTTTTTAATGCGGTATTCTGTGAACTAGGTTGTTGGGTACTTCTGTACAGTTTCGATAAGTGCCAGGTCAAATGGTATTTGGCTCAATTGTCCAAGAAAATTCCTACCCAATATCTGGGGATCTTATAGAACTCCTGACACCATCCTCATTTTTATCCAACGTCGTGTGTTCATTAATGCCTATTGCCCAGATAATTTTGCGCACAAGAACACAAGTTTTTTTTTTTGACAGTAACGTTCCAGTGGATTGACTTTTCTTCTGTTTGACCATCAGCTTGTGCCCGTCATTTTGTATTAGTATTATTATTTCATTTTTTTACTTGAGATATATTTTTATTTGAGTGACAATTACCTTACCCTAAAACTCCCTCTTTATCAATATAGTTTTTTGATCTATTGAACTCAAAGCTATTACTTTTAAAATGTTAATAATTTTTTCAAAAATATCTATATTTTTTAATATTTATTTATTCATTTGTAATTTTGTTTTTAGTTTTGATTATTTGTTTGTTGTGGTTTGAAAGGAACCATTTCAGATTGGAATGCCCTGTGCCATTGACAATATTTTTGAAGACATTTTTTTATCTATTTCCCACTCCCTTGTCCCCACTGACCAGGCCTCGCTGAGAATCGCACCATAAGCGTACAACATTGACGCATGTATTGACCTATTTTATATTTCTGCAAGCAATACTTCAAAATACATGCTTTAATACGTAGTATTAAACTTCCACTAAAAACAACAGCTTTTCACAAATATGTACCACAACCCGCACTATATACTTGGGGATTTATCGTTTTTGGTGTCATATACTGCAAAATTGTACTAATAATACTAAATAAACCACATCGACACTGTGGAATGATGTTCAGAATAAGGTGTCAAAGGTTTGTACAAGGGTAAAAATTTATTGTCGAATTAATATGGTATAGTTTCGACAGTATCTGTGATCTATAGTTTTATTACAATAGGCCACATGGTATCCTGGGTAAAATTTGGTCCCATTGCTCAACTGGGTTTTGAAATGGGTTCATTTGGTCACACTAGATACTACATTGTATATAGATTCTTTGTTGAAAGTTCAATATATGAATTGATTATATAGGTAGTGACCTCACATAGCCCAGTCACATTTGAATTCTAATATGCATCAAGCATTTTGGACCCCGTACAGGAGATGAACAATTGACAGAACTTTTATAACAACGGGAAAATTCAAATTTTACCCTATTGTGACCTTGAACCTATTTTTCCATAACAAATAAAGTTAACTTCCAGATAGGAACCTATACCTTTCATCCTTGAAAGGCAATGAACATACGTTTCGGCACATTTCGACCCCTTTCAATATTTTGATCTTTGTATATTTATAACTTCCCATACATAGTCTACTACTTTGATTTTCTGTAAACTTTTGATATGTTGTTCTTACATGTTTTCCCATAAAGTCTGGAGAAATAGATATGTTTCATTAGTTATAATCATTCTGTTTTCCTAATTTGACTGTCTATCAATAACCTTAAAAGAACCGCAGTGAATATTAATTGTATCATTTAATGCCAATTTATACATGAACCTCAAGAGACGATTCGGAGGTCATACTACTAATACAAGGGGCGTGGTTTGGACATTATTATTGCAGTAAAGTAGTTGTGGTGTCTTCTCACATGAATTTTCTCAACATACCCCATTGGAGGTGATCATGGGATATCCATTTTGATGTTGCACTTTGACACCAAACTTTAACTACGGTTATCCGCCACAAAACTGTCCAATGGTATCGTATGACCTTTAATGACCCAAACTGACCTCTACTCACCAAATATTCAAATATTTAGATCATTATAGCACTCTACATGTCTCAAGCTTATTTGGTACCAAACTTGACATGAGTATTGAAAGTAAATTATTTTAACATACTACGAAATAGAATATAAAAAAGGGCGTGGCCTATGACTTAATTACTGTAGTCACATTTTTGGGCACCCCTTCTGAAATTGCTTTACATACCCCAGAGGTTGTCCAAGTTCTCAGGCTTTTGTCCAGAAGTGCACGATCTTTGTGAAAATTATGACTATCTACTTCACTATTAGACCGCGCATTTGTTCTGGCACCGAGCTTGTCCTCTTTAGAAAATGTTATTTAACTTTGATAGATATCCATATAGTAATTTAAAACGGATATCAATGAACATATTTTATTCATCCAACCTACGAAATATCTGCACAGCAATGAATCAAAATGAACCTTTTCCTTATAAAAACAATATTTATTATACTTCAATAATTGCCGCATTTGTATATTTATGATCAAGGATACACAAGATTAAAAGGCAGACAAAGGAAACAAACTTCAGTGTATGAGGGTATTGAAAAATAATTAGCTCAGTAATATTTAATGTGGATTACTGTTTATCAAGTTTCATAAAACGATGTCGATCCATAACTTTGTCCACAGAGCGAAAGTATTTTATGTACCTTCTTGTTTTGGGAGTGGTTCTTCTGACGTTTGGTAATTCGCGCGTCAAAATAGTGAATTGATACGGATTTAGCGATGAGTTTATTGGCACCACACAATACTGCTATCCATAACATATGCAATAGGCGGTATTTCAGCAATTCCAGTTAGTGCTAGGAAACCATGGTAATGACAGGCATCCAACAGATTAAAGTCAGTTCAAACCAGGAAGGCCATTCGAAGAGCAAAGTCAATTTCATCATGCATGATTTCTTCCAAAGCGAGTGATATTCTTCGCCGACATCTTAACTTACATAAATGGCAGTATAGCAGAAGACAAATGAACCAAAGGCAACTAGATTAACGCCAAGGAAAACAATATCACCGAATATTGCCAGCCTGATGGTTTGTCCTTCGTAATGGTACCGCAAGCAGAAACTAGATCGACCGTCAACATTTCATCTCCAAAGTATCCTTTTACTAATATTGGCATTATACGGAGCAATAGAGCCACACCCCAAAACCCAGCTAGACGATAGGCACGATTTTCGGATTAAATTGTAGTGCTTGAAGGAAATGGTAATGGAAATAAATCGGTCAATGCTTGAACCCATCATAAAAAAATACAGATGCTTCACTGGCTAAAACAGACAACATTCCAGCTATTTTACAGACGAAGCTGGACTTCCACTGTTCAGGCATACGCTATGTACACATCACGATAGTACATGTCAGCTGCAGCAATAGTAAGCTGGAGATTCCCTCAGGCCATCCAGCAATGGCAAGGTTGGTAATACAAGTGTGACTGGAGTGGCCCGTGGATGGTGGAAGATATGGTATTATTTGGTCTCACGCGCCATAAACACAAAAGAAATTTCCAAGTAAAGCGCTGATGCCGAGAATCCAAATAAAGACGGAGCAGGAAGAATTGGATATCGCATGCGATCGTGCAGGATGAAAACTGGTCGGGCTCAGGAAGACATCAGTACAGGTGTTCAGATCTCGAGCCAAACAACAGACAGCTAAGCATCAGAATCCTGGACAAATTAGAAGGTATGTCGAACGAAATAGATAGGTTTATGCTTTCGGTGTCTTAAGTTTCATGTAATGAATTAATTAAAGTGATAATTAACATCGACTTACAAGACGTCCAGTTTTATTCAACCCTTGGAAAAGATTTTTGTTTGTACCCCGAATTTACGCTTCCGCGAAATATCGTCTGCAAAAAAGAAAAAAAATGCAACTTTTCTGTAAATCCACTCCAATTTCGAGAGAGGAATATAGTTTGTCAGAATAAATTAAGTAAACCTAACACACTCCCACCTGTCGCCCAGTATCGCCTACTGTGGTATTTAACATTTTTGTAGGTTTTTTTGCGAAAGTTGACATTGTTACGTTGTTCATAGTGTTCTACAAATCCCAAGTTTCGAGATGTGATTCACTTAACGAGTTCAGATTTTATTGATGTTGTATTCTGTCTCAACTAATCTGTTTTTAGCAACTTCTAATTCCCCCCTATTCAAGGGACTGTCTTCGTTAAGTAACTTACAAATATAGTAGAGCTCAGAGGCTGGATAAAGATTGCCTTTCCTGTCCTTGTAAGAGGATTGCCGGTAGATCCCTAGATAATGGCGGTTAAAATAATGGCAACACATTGTGTTTAATTGATAATATTGCGAGATAGAATCGGTGAAACTTGTAAAAACCTCCGATCGGGGACATTTCTAGCCTAAACCTCCGATCAGGGACATTTGACGAACGGGGACGTCCCCTATCGGAGGACCATACCAGGGGGTAGCCATATGTCTAAAAGTGCTAAAAAATGGCCGACCCCGTTATGGGGTGGGCTAGAAAACACACAAATTGTGTTTTTGGCCCATGCACCCACTATAGGAACATGAAAACACAACAAACAAGCCTGAAACCCACTGATCGGGAACTTTTGTGTGTCCCGACAGTTAGGTTTCGGATAGTGTCCCTATGAACACACATACAAGAGTGTGTGTGTGTGGTGGGGGGTGTGTGTGTAGGTGTGTGTGGGTATGTGTGGGTGAAGTGGATTTGTGGGTGGGTATCTCAGATTGTGTTTGTTAGTTTCCTGGTCGTAATTGTAAAATGAATCATTTGTCGAATTGTTGCTGATTTTCAATGAGTGTGGACTCTGTAAACAGGGAGAATATTGTGAATTACTTGTCTCCTGTTTGCCAATGATTGTTGGAACTATACCCAATCATTGCGCAGAGTTCAATTAAATCATTAACTATTCTAGAGACGACTACAAGAATACCAGTTGAATAAATGTGCCATGTCATTTTTTGTGAACCAATGAAATAAAACTCATTAAAAAATTAAGCAGCTTGCTTTTGCAAAATTAACAACAGCCGTAAAGAAGGTACTATGATAAATTGACTTCATGATCTGAATTGACTTCGTCGGCATCTGGTTGTCTCCATTGGATTATGTTCTATAAGGTTGAACAACTTGATAGACATATCTGCGGCATTTCATCAAACGTGTAACTAATATTAAAGTCACAAAGTTTGAGAGGGAAAATACAAAATAAAGAACTATTACCCCAACTCATTCTTTACCCGCGACAGTTAAAATTGGTAAATTGGCAGCTCTCTTCTCAAACTAAACCACCCTTTACGCACTTGAATCATTCACAGCAGGTTTCCTCTCACCCACTTGGGTGACGAAACGTAATGTGTAAAATGTGTTTACATACAACGAAGGTACCACTTTCTATACAAAGGGAAACATCTTGACCGCGGAGGGTGTAATATTACGCCCTTAAGAAGTGGGGAAAAAGATACCCTTTAAATTTAATTACAATTTGACCGTGCCCGTGGTTCTGTTGTGGCTGTATGGACCCAGTGTGATTTGCCTAACAGACTTCTCATGACCTCAAGGTCACTTGACCTTACGTGAACTGAAGTACGGCTAAATAGAGTTACCTCAAAATAGCTTCGCAGACCACTATTCATACGGGAAACATCGCATTAGCCATAGTGGTTATTTTTTATTTTTTCCGAATTTCGACGTATAGAATGGTAGAGGTGGAGAAGTTGGAGGCTGCTCTCATTACGGACACTCTCAATCCCACGCAGCAAATTGAAAAGAAAAATTATGCTTTTTCAGCGCTGCTATTGTCAATTTTATACATTTGTGAAAAAATTATGCGAATTCTACAAATTATCGGTCACTTTTTGGTCATACAGGCAAGTTTCTTAGTTCTACACGACCTTTATTTTTTTTTATAACATAGGGCCTAAAATTTAGCTGAAAATGGATCATTGTAATTCACAAAACAACAAAAAATTACTTTATATTCATAATCATCTATTATTGAGACAATGAAAACCGTCCAAAAAGTGTACATAGACTGTGTTTGACAATACCTGATGCAAGGAAACCGAAATTCCCATATCAGAGTGTTGTAGTTTCCATAGCGATATAATGAGTGTAGAATGGGAATAAGAAACCATATGGACGTGTGCTAATATTAAAACTTTAGTTTTCTTAGTTAGGTATGCGCTCATACAAGGACTACCCGTTAGAGGATCGCTAATTCATGACTCCAGTACCACATGCCAAGATCTCAAAAAAATCAAGCTGAAATTTTTTTGAAAATGGTTCTCCACCCCGGCCTTTAAATTGAAAACGTAGTTTAAAATTTAAAGATGTTTCTACACATCTGATTGGTTGTTTACTTCCCATTATTTTGAAATATGGGTCACCAATGCATTTTCTTATTAAATAAGTTGGGAAGTGCGAAAAATAAACGTTTGAAAACCTTTCAAATAAGCTCAATAAGGGGTGGCGTATTAGTTTCCTAGAGCGGACATTACTGGCTTAATTAACATCAGGCTTTAAAATCTTTTTATTGTTGAAATTAACGCGAGTGTCGATATTTGAAGTGAATTGTTAATGTAAATATTGCACTTCCTACTTTGGCGATATGAGAGATATTATACTTGCAAGACACGGAAACACAGCTGAAACCTGCATGCCAATCTATGGTGCATGGAATGGTTAATATTTGAAGCAAGGTATTAAATCTTAACCGTCCCTTCTTGCTCCTGCTGTTGGGTGCAAGGATGTGGTCGGTTCAGTCTATTCAACCAATTTCATAACAAATATTTCAACCAAAAACTCTTTGACTATTGTAAAAATCAATGTTCTATAGTGGTTAAAAACTATGATGGGCCTTTCAAAGAAACAAGTCATTAAAGATATGCACCGTACCAAGTTTGTCGCAATCGTTTGCTGACCTTTACATGTTCGGAAGAAAGCGACCCGTGATCCGTTTTCAATGATTTAGCGGATATATCCCATTATATACAAAGTAATAAAAAAACATGCCCAAATAATGCCTCAACTAGCTAGATAGAAAAATGTACTTACCAGCATTGCGGGTCTGCAATTCCTTTGGAAAGTCAAATATCGATATGTTCTAAATAGGTATCCTTTAAAATTCTGTAAGAACAGACGAAAACTGATGTTCAGAGTATATACTATAATTTAAACTTATTTATTGCAACCTGTGATTTATGGGCTAGATGATCGCCTTCTCAAAAAATTAAAGTCATCTTACAAATAAGGATATGAAATTTGATCAAGTTGGCTTGAAGATGAATGATTTTGTTTTGTAACAAACTGACAAACTTGTCTGAGTGATTGTTTGGATTCTTGAACAATTCTGCCATTTTGAAAAGTATTGTTGAGTTATGTACCACCCTCGTAAAACATGGATTTTCAACACGTATAAGGGATGTAGATCCCTTGTAGTATTTAACACTATATCAATTACATGGTTAACCTTATGTGGTATCTATAGTCGTTTAGGTACAAGTTGTAGATTTGTCAATCCTTACGGTAAGAATAAAGTAATTGTTACCACTTTTTAAATTAGCACCATTTTTGTACTAGAAATGTACCGAGGTGTACCAAAATGTACTCGAAATGTACTATTAAATGTACTCCTCGTGATATTACAGAAAGATCAAGGATGCAATTTAGGAAAAAAATTTTGATCACAATGTACTCAAAATGTACTCAACAGTACGTATTGTTCTGGTGGGGGTGCATTGTCTATCGGGACTGAAAGTACGGCTTAAAATAGATTACCTCAAAATAGCTTTCGCAGACCACTATTACTCGGAAAATCGCTAGCCCAATAGTGGTTATTTTTTTTATTTTTCCGACTCGACCCGTATAGGATGGTGAGGTGGAGAGTTGGAGGATGTCTCTACGGACACCCTCAATCCAACTCGCCTTGACTTAGAAAATATTGACTTTTTTTTTTTTTTTAATTTTTAAATTTTGATACATTTTGGAAAAATAGAGAATGCTACAAATTATCGGTACTTTTTGTCACCTACAGCAAGTTTCTGTTCTCAGTACCTTAATAACATAGGCCTAAAAATTTATGCTGCACAATGGGCTCATTTTTGTAATACAAAAACAACAATAAATTACTTTATTACATAAACATATATTATGAGACAATGAAACCGTCAAAACTTTTTTTTTTTTTTTTGTATACATTCATCGACGTGTATTGAACAATAACCTGATGACAAGGAAACCGGACAGTTCCCCATATCAGAGGTTGTAGTTTCCATTAGCGATTATAAGGAAGTGTAGAAGCGACTAAGAAAGAAAACCAATGACGTGAAGCAATATTAAAAACTACAGTTAGGTATGCGTCAAACAAGGGACTACCGTTAGAGGACTCGCTAATTCATGACTCCAGTACCACATGCCACGTATCTAAAAAAAATCAAGCTGAATTTTTTTTGGCAAATGTTATCACCCTGCTGTAATGGAAAAGTAGTTTTTATAAAAGTTAAAGATCGTTTTACTACATCTGATTGGTTAGTTACTTCCCATTATTTTTGAAATATTGGGTCACAATGCTTTTCTATAAATAAAGTTGCGGAAGTGCGAAATAAAGTTGCAAACCTTTCAATAAGCTCAACTAATGGGCTTGGAGGATTAGTTTTTCCTCGAGAGGACATATTATTTGCCTATGATACTGCATCACCATTTACTGCTAATAACATCAGGCTTAAAATCTTTTATGTTGAAATTAACGATTGTCGATATTTGAAGTGAATGTGAATGTACTATTGCACCTTTCCTAGTTTTTTGGCGATATGAGGGTATTAGACTCAAGCTCTCAGCGGAAAACAGCGAAACTTCGCAAGCCATTATGGTCATGGAATGGTAATATTTGAATCAAAGTATTTTAAATATACCGGCTTCTCCTCTTGCTCCTGCTGTTGGTTGCAAGGGTGTGTTTGGTTAGTCTTATTCAACCAATTTTCATAAACAAATATTTCAACAAACTCTTTGACTATGTAATCAATGTTCTTAGTTTTAAACTAGTAACTATGATGGCCTTTCAAGACAAGTCATTTAAAGATATGCACCGTCACCAAGTGTCGTATCGTGTGATGACCTTTACATTTCGGAAGAAAGCGACCCGTGATCCGTTTTCAATGATGTAGCGAATATATCATTAACTACTAACGTAAAAAAATAACATGCCCCCAAAATAATGCCTCAAATAGCTAGATAGAAAATGTACTTACAGCACTTGCAGGTGACAATCCTTTGAAAGTCAAATTATCGATATGTTCTAAATCGTTATCCTTCCAAAATTCTGTAAGAACAGACGAAAAACTGATTGTTCAGGAGGAAGTATATACTATAATTTAATTATTTTACTGCAACCTGTGACCTATTAGGTAGATGATTAGCATCTCAACAAATAAAGTCTCTTACAAATAAGGGGATACGAAATTGGATGATCAAAGTTGGCTGAAGGATTGAATGCTTTTGTTTGTAACAAACTGACAAACTTGTTTGAGTGATTGTTGGATTCTTGAAACAATTCTGCCATTTGAAAAGTATGGTGCGTTATCAACCACACCTTCGTAAACATGGTTTCAACAACGTATAAGGGACTGTATAATCTTGTCGTATTTGAACCTATACAATTAACTTGGTTAACTTACTTGTTTTATCTATAGTCGTTAGGTACCAAGTGGTAGATTTGTCAAATCCTTATGGTAAGAATAGTAATTTGTTACACTTTAACATAGCCCCATTTTGTACTAGACAGTACTCGAGGGGTACCAAAATGTAATCGAAATGTACTATAAACAGGCCGCTGGACTGTTCCCGTTATTTCTTAGAATGCACGAACACGCTTATTTTCGCTGATTACCAACAATACAAACGGACGAGCAGGGTTCGTATTTCGCACTTACCGAGGTCAAAGTTCAATACTAAATTTACCGTATGTACAACGGTGTTCTACGACTGAGCTAAATAGTCACCATCGTCGAGCAACTACGAACATATAGCCCATGCTATTTTAGAAAGCCATTTGAAAATCTGCAAAAAAAAAATCCGTGCCCCAATCTATGCGACGATAAACTTTTGCTAAACCACATGCTGTGAGTTCTGGATGTTAAAAGGATCCTTGATATTCGAGGGGGCTGGCGAAATCAAACGAGGAAAAGTGCATTTTTCCGTGCCAGTAAATTTTATTTGTATTGGGCTTGGGCGGGCGGCTGTAAACATCCAAGCGTCCACCAGTGAGCTCGCGAATCAAGATGGATGTCCGACTTCTAGCCTTTTATTATTCCAACTCTATACTCTATAAATGTACTCCTAGTGAGATTTACAGAAAGATTCAAGATTCAATTTAGAAAAATACATTTTGATTACAATGTATCAAAAATGTACTCGAAATGGAATAGTTTACTGTTCAAAATGTGAATTCTATGTAATGCAAGAGCAACACAAGTATATTTCGAGCACTTAAAGGAAATATGTCAAGATTTTTGTTTTTTTTTTTTTAAAACTTAAATTACATTAAAAATATATGTACTCAATCACGAATTCCCGAAAAAATAATACATTTGATTGTGATAAAGTTAACAAAAATAGAGGCATTTTAATTTTTGCCTTTTTGAACATACGAAGAAGAAAAACGGCGGATTTTCGCAAGGCTTCATTGATCAAAAGCGCCCAATTTTGCCTCTCATCGTGACGTCAAAGTGATGACAAAACATCGTGTTGACTGAATTGTATTTGATGGACACTTGGTACTTGTAAATTGTGGATTAATGAAAGTAATAATAAAATTTGAAAAATAAGTTACCGAAATGCAGAGGTTGTTCATTTCGTTGTGTTTAAGTATTATTGATATAAAAACACATCGATTCGCAGTTATTAGGAAGTGGCAACACTGCGATTATGATGCACAACGGACCCGTAAATATGGATGGTCATCACATTTGCGTCACATTTGCTGCGATGTGGATTTGTTCGGAATCGTTTCGAGTAAGCTATGGGCGGAAAATAAAGGGTCATGCCCCGATCGCTAATAGCTGGTCCCCAGGGACACCAGATTTCCCGGAAGTGGTCAAAATGTTGGTATCAGAAGAAAGCTACTATTTGTCTCATGTACCCTGTGAAATCTTAGGGCTACGGAGTTGGTTGGAATGTTATGAGTGAAAATAGCCCCATTTTGGCGGACCAATAATACTGTACACAGTACTCTATGGGGATTACAAAAATCGCGTTTTAGCTCTAACTCAAAAAATGGGTGGAAATATCGGCGCGAAAACTTTACAGATGGGGGTTTTGCGGTAAAGGCCATTCTATCAAAGCTTATCAAAACAAAAACATTTAAAACTTAAATTTTTAAAATTTGTATTAAAAGGATAAAATACTCAAACAAATGTGGACAATTTTCAACTTTTGATTATATGTAATCTACGTTACTTAAGCTTTCCCATCCATACCAATTTCAAATATTCAGAATCATGACATAATTCCTTTAAAATGTACTCGAAAAAAGTACTCTGTATATAGAAAAAAACTAGACGTCCATAAACAGACTCGAAATCTACTCGATGCCAAACAAGGTTGTACTCGAAAAGTACCCTTCCAGTTCAAATTTGCACTAGGAATATGTAGAGAAAAAAAAGTAGTTCGGGGAACATTGTACTCGAAATTGTTCTTATAAAACACTAGTACTGAATGTACTCGATATAAAAACATTATACTGAATTTATTTCTTGAAAAGTGCGTGTTTGGTTCCAAAATTTGGCACATCAAGAATGTTAGCGAATTTTTTACCAAAAGTAAATTTAGAGGCACCACCGGAGTAACACTTTGAGTACACAAATTAAGCTCTTAAAATCCTAAGGACTTAAAAAGTATTTTTGTAAATTTGAGTATCATCATTTTGATGTCAATAATAAAACGGACATCACTTTTTTAGTACATCACAACTATATTCGCAATGTTACTTTTAAGAGAAGTCATTCGAGCATTACATTCCGAGAAAAAATACAAGTGTACTGGATTTTCCCAGGGAAATTCTGCTACGCCCCTATCCTGAAAATCTAATAATTAATAACATTTGTATAATTATATGAGATGAAACGTTGCAGGAAAAACAATTCCACTATTCAGTAAGTAAAGTGAATTAATGAATGTTTCTCCACAATGTTCTCAAGTTGCAGAGCGTTGCAAAGCTTCCCGCTTGTATGTTTGAAATCCATTTGAAACTTAAATCTTGAAAATAAGAATAAGAATCTACTCAGTGACTATATCCACTATAAATACTTTACAAATTAAAGATAATTTGTAGTTGTTTGCGCCGTTGTGAATATATGAGTACAGATTAACTAATCTGAGCATTGTAGGTATTAGAGACCCTAGTTTTCCTAAACGTGGCACGTAAACGTTCCAAGTAGAGGCATGATTCTATCGTCTATGATGGTCCCAACAAACCGGTTCATATGACGTCTTACGTGAACGTTTCTGTGCACGTTTTGGAAAAACTAAGGGTCTCTATTATGTCTTGTTTTAGCACGTGATGAAACCATAAAACTTTAATATTTTTTTTTCAATAGATATAAATAAAACATTACTCACAGATCAACGAGGAAGAGGATATGAAGATAAATCCATGAATAGGATGTCGTTAGGAAATATTACGGGGTGTTTGTAGGTAATCCTCTAATACGAATTCATGTAAGATGGCCTAATAAAGAAAATAAAATCGACAGCACTTACCACTTGTGAGATTTGAAATAAACAAATTATGGGTTTTCAAAACCGAACAAATGCATTTCAATAGGTTGGGAAACCTACCGTGATGAAAGTAAAGTGGATCTGTTTCCACTATAAGTCAAGGGCGCTATACCATTTCTTAAAACCCGGACGGCGGGATGCATTTCATTGATGGTATATCGGAATAATTTCTTCGATGCACATCATGAACATTTCCCGCCTTATTTGCATATAAGTCTGCGGAAAATTAACAAAATAGAGGCATTTTAATTTTTGCTTTTTTGACATACGAAGAAAACGGGCGGATTTTTCGCCACGGCTTCATTGATCAAAAGCGCCCAATTTTGCTCTCCTCGTGACGTCAAAGTGATGACCCAAACATCGTGTTGACTCGAATTGTTATTGCTGACACTGTAATATTGATGGATTAATGAAAGTAATAATAAAATTTGAAAATAAGTTACAGAATGACATATTTTGTTTCATTTCGTTGTGTTTTAATTATTATTGATATAAAAACACATCGATCGCAGTTATAAGAAAGTGGCAACACTGCGATATGATGGTCACAACGACGTAAATTATGGATGGTCATCACTTTGACGTCACCATTTGCCTGCGATGTGGATTTGTCGGAATCGTTTTCTAGTAAGCTATTGGGCGGAAAATTAAAAGGGCAAAATACTCAACAAATGTGGACAATTTTCAACATATTTTGATTTATATGTAATCTACGTTACTTAAGCTTTCCATACCAAATTTTCCAAATATTCAGAATCATGACATATTTCCTTTAAGCTTAGCAACTTACAGGGTTTTTTAATACAACCATTTCCAATACAACAGTGCAAAAAAGTGGACTTTGATGAAAAATAGGGGGCGCGATTTGTTTACATTTTGAAGAAATCGCTGATAGTGGCTTTAAATTCTTTCGAGGAAACTTTTTTTTTTTTTTTTTTTTACATACATCACGAATTCCCGAAAAAATAATACAATTTGATGTAAAATTAACAAAATAGAGGCATTTTAATTTTTGCTTTTTTGACATACGAAGAAAACGGGCGGATTTTTCGCCACGGCTTCATTGATCAAAAGCGCCCAATTTTGCTCTCCTCGTGACGTCAAAGTGATGACCCAAACATCGTGTTGACTCGAATTGTTATTGCTGACACTGTAATATTGATGGATTAATGAAAGTAATAATAAAATTTGAAAATAAGTTACAGAATGACATATTTTGTTTCATTTCGTTGTGTTTTAATTATTATTGATATAAAAACACATCGATCGCAGTTATAAGAAAGTGGCAACACTGCGATATGATGGTCACAACGACGTAAATTATGGATGGTCATCACTTTGACGTCACCATTTGCCTGCGATGTGGATTTGTCGGAATCGTTTTCGAGTAAGCTATTGGGCGGAAAATTAAAATACTCAACAAATGTGGACAATTTTCAACTTATTTTGATTTATATGTAATCTACGTTACTTAAGCTTTCCATCCATAACAATTTTCCAAATATTCAGAATCATGACATATATCCTTTAAAATGTACTCGAAAAGTACTCTGTCTATAGAAAAAAACATTTGAGCACATTGTACTTGAAAAGTACTCGACGTACTTGATCATAACATGTACTTGAAATGTACTCGATGCAAACAGTGTACTCTAAAAGTACCCTTTCCACGTTCCAAATTTGCACCTCAGGAATATGTAGAGAAAAAGTACGTTTCGGCACATTGTACTCGAAATGTGTTCGTTATAAACACAGTACCTGAAATGTACTCAATCTAAACATTAAACTCGAATTATACTTGAAAAGTGCTGTGTTTGGTTCCAAATTTGCACATCAAGAATGTCTAGCGACTTTTTACCAAAAAGTACATTTCGAGCACACCGAGTACACTTTGAGTACACAAATTAAGCTCTTAAAAATCCTAAGGACTTAAAAAGTATTTTTTTTAATTTCGAGTACATCATTTTTGCTGTCAATAATAAAAACGGACATTTTTAGTACATCACAACTATATTCGCAATGTACTTTTAAGAGAAGTTCATTTCGAGCATTAAATTCCGAGAAAAATACAAGTGTACTTGGATTTTCCCAGGGAAATTCTGCTACGCCCCTATCCTGAAAATCTAATTAATTAATTACATTTTGTATAATTATATGATGAAACAGTGCAGAAGTCAATTCCACTATTCAGTAAGTTAAAAGTGATATTAAATGAATGTTTCTCACAATGTTCTCAAGTTGGCAGAGCGTGCAAAGCTTCCAGCTTGTATGTTTGAAATTCCATTTGAACTTAAATCTCTGAAAGTAAAGAATAAAAATCTACTCAGTGACTATACACTATAAATACTTTACAAATTAAAGATAATAGTAGTGTTGTTTGCGCCTTTATGAATATATGAGTACAGATTAACTAATCTGAGCATTGTAGGTATTAGAGACCCTTAGTTTTCTGAAACGTGGCACGTAAACGTTCACGTAAAGCATGATCTATCGTCTATGATTGGTCCCAAACCGGTCACATGACGTCTTACGTGAACGTTTACGTGCCACGTTTCGGAAAACTAAGGGTCTCTATTATGTCTTGTTTTAGCACGTGAAACGTTAAACCATAAACTATAAACCAAACATTACTCACAGATCAACGAGGAGAGGATATGAAGATAAATCCATGAATAGGATGTCGTTAGGAAATATTATCGGGTGTATGTAATCCTCTTCATAACGAATTCCTGTAAGATGCCTAATAAAGAAAATAAAATCGACAGCACTTTGAATAAACAAATTATGGGTTTCAAAACCGACAAATGCATTTTCAATAAGGTTGGGAAACCTTACCGTGCTGAAATTAAAGGTGGATCCTGTTCCACTATTAAGTCAAGGGGCGCTATAACCATTTTCTTAAAACAAGGACGTGCGGGATGCATTCTCATTGATGGTATATCTGACTATATTCTTCGATGCACATCATGAACATTTCCCCTCCATTATTTTCATATAGTCTGGGAAATTTTCAAATCTGGGCACTATAAAATCTAGATTCTCATCGGCTAATATAAGGTCCAAATAATTACCCCCCCCCCCCCGAGAAAAGTGTAATTGTAATAGAGGCTCACTATATATTTAAGCATCAAATCCACACAACATTATTTAGAAAGAGATTGTGCAAATATCATGCCCATATTTGGAACAATTCCAGACTGATATAGGGCTGCATCTTTCTTGAGTGTCGAAGTTAATAAGCCTTTCATAACACGTAACCCTTCCCCGCCGATTAAGATTGCATATTATTAAGTACACGGGAACAAACGTTCAGGTTTCAACATTTTTCGCCTGGAGAGAGGAACAATTTTACCGTAAGATGTGATAAGCCTGTCAGTAATTTGTCTAATTTTGCAGTAACTGCTAAAACCATTCTTATACACCTTACGATAGAGCCTAGAGTCCACTTTCGATTCCAGCACAGTCATGTTTTTGTTTTGTTGTTGTTGTTAATGGAGGTATTTTTGTTAACTAATATTTTATTAAAAGCAACCGGATCCATACATTGTTTCAGCACAACCGAATCAATACATTATTAGCATGACTTACACTTTCCGAATATATGTTGGAATCATTGAAGCTTTGGAAGCACTCCACATGACATCGTCACAGAGATAAAAAAGACCAACGCATTTGCAACCATCTGGACAGAGTGTATCTGAATATTGAAATGATTAAATTTTCTTATTTGAATCTGACCAAAAATTTAAAATGAATCATGGAACTTTCCGTAAATGAGTCAAATGTCATACTCAGTCAAAATTGAGTGCGCCCTCATCGTAAAATCAGCCTTTAAGTGATGTGATTTAAGAATCTTTTGTTGTAAATGTTTTATCTGCATATTTATTGTTATTACTTATATTTATTTTCAATATACCACAAAAAAGCTCATCATCTCCATCTGGACAGTTACTGATTCCGTCACAAACTTGAGAATCCTGTACGCAACATTGGTGACCACGACAGTGATAGTGACCAGGACAAGTGAAGTTATCTGATTGAAATGTACAGGCAGTAATAAGCAATTAAAATACAAATTTGCTTTCCCTAAAACCATCGTATCTCAATAATTGTGGATGATGCATTGTTTTTCAAATATTTTGAATCGGGGAATCGAAAATTTTTCTTTTAAAAAACAAATAAATAAAGGATAAACGATTCTGACTTAATATCCTACACGTGGATCACATTTCGTTAGATAACGGTGCCACGCGGGGAATCTTATGGGGATGTTAATGGCAACATTTGGATCAAAACCTTTTACCCTTTTACTTTTTGGAACTGGGAATTGTTCAACGCTTTGACTTGTACGCACAAGTCCTTTTTAAAAAGAAATAACACCGTAGATTATTTATACTGCTTTCCAAGTGAATTAATGTGCCTTTAGGCCGCGCTTTAGGTTATGATCTTCTTTAGTTATTTTGTGTTAAAATGGTTTAGTTGGATAAACATCATTGTTAAACTATTAATGGGCGACGGGCAGTCTGTAACGGAATAAAGTGAAAACTATGATGCGCTTTGTTCCGTAAAATAGAACTCATGGTGATGGGCCGTCTCTAAGAACAATAAATATTAACTTCATGAATTTTATTTGAAGTCCTCATAAGGAAAAACGTCTCTACAAGCTGTGCAAAATTCCCCACAAGGCATATATTTTACGATCACAAAGACACGCACACATACACAAACATACACTCACACACACACACACACAAACACAAGCACACACACAGCAGTGCACGAGCACGCATGTGGAATAAAAAAAAATTACCACAAGAAATCTCGTCTTCTCCATTGGGACAATCCCAGAAACCATTGCATAGGTGTTCTAGACCAATGCAGTATGAATTTGGACATTTCATTTCACCAGCTCCACATTCATAATCCTCTGTCAAATATAAAATAAATAAATACACACGTACATAAATATGTACACATAAATACACACACATAATATTTTTGAAGTCATACGAAATCAATGAATATTGTCATAATATCCTCATTTTTTTGTATTTTACTATAGAAAAGATTCCTAACAGGGGAAGTACCTAGCTTGTTTGTAATATAATGTGAGATAAAAATGGAATTCCCCTGATTCTAAATTGGAAGGTGTTGATCTGTTTACATGCTTAGCGACCTTTCTGGAAATCTCTTCTATCAATAACTGGGGATTTTTCCCTGGGGATTTTCTAGGATTGGTGCAAATTCAAATTTCAACATGGGTAATTTCCAATAATATCATCATTGCGTGTTCCAATTGGACAATGTTAGGCTATGTTTATGCATGATGCTACTATAATAGTCTATTTTTAGATGTTTGGTGGCTAGCTTCTGTACAAAAAAAGACTTTACAGATGGGAACTTTCGTCAGTAACCTTGATCTGCAGAGGTGGTAGATGTGAGCAGTACCAGGATTGACAACTATATATATGTTTTGATACATGGGCCAAGGGACCTATAAACCTTTTCCGACTTGAGCTGTTGGACAAAGATATCTCGAGGACTGTTTCATAGAAAGGACATACTGATGAAGATTCCCGCGGATTTGTTATGGTGGAACATCAAGTGTGCAAGCCATTTTTAAAAATCTTTATCGTGAAGCCATATCATCGTTGAACTTTAGTCACCCATCAGAGTGGATACTTTCTATTTGAGTCGTCTGCTTTAGCAGGATAGGGATGGCTTTTTCCGCTGTGGGCCATAGGCTGTGGGCTGTGGCCGTTAACAAAGGTTATTGCTCAACAATTGCTCATTTCTTATATACGCATTGACTGATTAACTTCATACTTGGTCAGAAGAATCACTGGCCCAAAACGCATATGTGGTGTTAACAAAGTGACCTCTGATGACCCCTATGTGAACTTTCACCCCCTTTTGTAAAAATCTCTAAAACTACATTTGATGCTACGGCCACCAAAGTTAATCAAAAAGAACCACTGGCCAAGACTTAAAGTGGGATGTACACAGATTGACCTTTATATTTGGTCAGAAGAACCACTGGCCCAAGGCTCATGAAGTGTCAGCAGGTTGACCTCAGATGGTCCTATGTAAACTCACATCACCAAACTGCAGGGCTGCAGTTCTGAAGAACATTTCTGTGTTTGTATCGTGATCACTATTGTGATTGATTGTGACTTTCCAAATTCTTGAACTGATCGTTTAAACCCTAACACCACATTTGTTTCTCTCGGGAAGGAGTGAAAGAATGGTGGAAGAGAAGAGGGGGGGCGGGGAGAAGAATGACCGGGGATACCACGCCACGACGGTGTCGCTGGCCGGCCAGCGATTTCGTGCCCATATGTGTCTTCGTTTGATGACGCAATCGCTACCTCCGCAATTTTTCTCACTCAGTGCTGTGGATTTTGCGAGATTAAGTGATCTTAGGGTTAATCAACAAAAGTAAAACACATTGCTGTTGTTATAAAAATTCAGTTTATCTGTGCACAAGGCTCATTTTTAGACTGTGGAATCCATGCATGTGATTCCATAACAATAGATATGGAAGATATAAATCGGTCGCCAATGGCCAAGCATTTCTTACCACAATGTTGTAAATGACTGGCATCTCTACATCCCACAGAGAATCCATATTGATCATATCCGTATCGGCATCGGTAACTGATATCAACACACGCACCATTGCTACAACAGTGATCACTGGCGGTGCATTCAGATGGCACTAAAATAAATGAGGTTATAGTATTCCATGATTTAGAAACAAATGTTAGCCAAAGTAGCTAACACACACAAAAAGCTTCATTCTATGTGTCAAACTTCGTCTAGCATTGATTGGTTCAGTAAAGTGAGATATGTTTTTCTACTGGACAAATATCATTACCCTTTCTTTCTGATTATTACATATGGTTAATCATAGGATCATAATCACGTGGTAGGTTTTATTTTAGGCTTAATAATAATAGCCACGTAAAAATTTAGGGTTCTTGACCACTTTCCTCCCCCGCCCTCTGCTAAAGCCTCTCCCAAATCGCGTCCCTGTGGTGTGGCGACCGAACTTTTGATAAATGGAGGCAGGGCCGTACGCAGGATTTATTTTCGGGGGTTGCGGGACTTCGAAAAAGTGGATTTTTTTCGAAAAAGTGACCTTTTTTCGAAAAAGTGGACCTAACACCCTTGAAATGGTCCTTTTTCGGACTCTTTGAACATTTAATCACCGAAAAAGCGGACTTTTTTGTCAAAATTTCTCTCAGTTTTTTACCTTTTTCTAAAAAAAAGCAAAAAGTGGACCTTTTGCCCCTTTTGTAGGATTGGGGGGACCCCCCTCCCTGCGTACGGGCCTGAACGGAGGTTAATACTTATTGAATGTTATAATTTGAAATCGAGTCAAATTGTGTTTAAATGTACACCCATGTATTTGTCTCATAGAAAGATTAAAAAAGTATAGTTTGTCTGTTCCGACCTTTAGGACTACATGGTCTATAGGGGTCACTAAAACTTGACCTCAAATGTATACAGAGCTGTCACCCAAAGAAAGTATGGAAAATGAATTTTCTGCTTCAGTATGACCAGGGCAATAATTTGCACCGGTTTCAACAAATTTGAGCCACTTGGATTTACTAATTTTTACCCCCCTTATTTTTCATTAACAAGTTTTCCACATTCCAATAGGTTGGACCCAAAAACTCCCAAACTTCTAGAATGGGATTCTCGGTTATAACTCTATTATATAGGCAAGGCATGCAGGCCCGTAACCAACAGGATTTGGGGGGGGGCGAATTTTTTAAAAATATTAAAAAAACCTTTTTCCCCAAAATTTGCCCCTCGAAGGGGCGGGGGGGGCGCGAATTGGCTAAAGTGGACCTTTTCTATCGAAATTTTGAACCTTTTTCAACAAAATAGAACCCCCAATTTTGACTCGCTCCACTCGCAAATCAATTTTTTTTGGCCTTTTGGGGCCAATTTTAGGAGGGTTTGGGGGCTTTTCTTTGGAGGGGGGGGGTCTGCCCCCTCGAAAGAAGTTCAGCTCGAAAGAAGTACAGAAGAAGTACAAAGTGTGCTCCACGACATGCTGGTTCATCCTCCCAATTTCTGCCATGAACAGTTCTTTTCGCCATAACACTGTGCAATGGCGGGTATCCAAGTTACCATCGTAACACTGAAATACAACTGAAGAAGTTTCTAAAACAAGACAAAAATGGTACTTATGATACTCATGATGCTACTGTAAGAAAAAAATACAAAAATTATATGATAAATACAAATGGCCATTCTTCGGGAGGTGCACACGGACCGAACTTGATTTGTTCTCCCATGGACAAAAAAATCCAATCTACCAAAAGTCGAAACATTATTTTTGGTTAGATGTGTCTAACTAACCAAAATAATGTTTCCACACTTTCGCTATATTGGTCGTTTTGTCATGGGAGGCAAAGACAAGTTCGGTTACGTATGTGACGTCCCGAAGAATGGCCCAAATATTAAAAACAAACCCTCGAAATTGAAAATAAAAAAAATACTACCACAGGAATGTTCATTGATTTAGCGCCACAGTCAGACAAAGTCACAGCGGCGGCTTTTATCTATACATTCTCCGTTGAAAAGCCCGTGGTGGAAACTGAGAAAGTCGCATGCAGGCAGGAAAGCTATAATAATTCTCATAATGAGTGAGTTTATTAAAGGTTTTAGTGTGTCAATTTCACCCCGGGAGGGGGAGGTAAGAGGATTTACTTTAATGCCACGGTAAAAAAAGTTTATGGTACGTCATATCATGCTACAGTGTTATCTAGCACGACACATAACGCAACTAAGGTTTTATTTGGCCATCCAACTTAGAAGATAATTAACGCAAATGAGATTATGAGTTTCTTGACATCTCGGCCAACCGTGGCATAAGTCTTTAATCAGTAAAGACCGTTGGTAAGAACTGAATTCATCAATTCCATTAAGCCGATTTGGGTTAGAAACTGTACCATGGCCTCATGTTTTGTGATGGGAAAATACAAAGGCCTGGTCTCCCTAATGACCAAGTGTGATTCAATATCACCCCATGGGAATTTGCCGAACGGTCAATTAATTTTGAAATACGATGATATGATTGCAAATCATTTTACGTACATAGACAAAATGCAAGTTCGGAATGATTGATTTCTACTTAAGCGGGTTTTATTTAAACCTGAAGGAAAGACTCACTACAAAAACTCTTCGTCTGAATTATCGAGACAATCCTGCAAGAAGTACAAATATACTGATGCGAGATACACTCGCCACTAAGTGAACACTTCAATTTCCCTAGTCCACAGTTTCCAGCTATGCTGTGGCGTTGTGTTTCAATACCTAAAAGGTACGAATGAAGCTTTTCATTAAGCTGATAAAGACTAGCTACTTAAAAGCCTCATAAAATGTTTATGACATGGATTTAATGCGCATCTTATTTTAACTAATAATCGCGCGCACAGTACTACGTTGTCTCTGTTTGAGACAGTGAAGAAAATGCGCTCTCCAAAAGGGGGAATTCGTACAGTTCATCAAAGATGAAATTTCATTCGATGAGAATTACTACACAAGATAATCTTTAAATAAACCAATCCTTTCCGAGTGAATAGTTACTCATTTGAAGTCAACCAGTCTTTTGACATTTAAGTTTTAAAGTAAAATTACGAACTCCAATCTTTTTGGATCGAATTTAACTCTTTTATTACAGAGAGGTTTTACTGTGATAGTGTGGCCATTATGTTGTGTGTATTGACGTGTCTATGGGTTGTCTATTTTTACTGGGTAATGGCAGTCGTATGTGTATTTAAGCCATATCAACACGTAAATATGTTAAAATTAATTAAAATTATAAATCGTGTAAAGAGAATAACGGTACACGTATCAGAAATATGAGCGCATCGTATGAGGTACAAACTTGACACAGGTATGTTCACACTTCCGCATGGCAGTCCAGTTTATGTCACACCTGTTAATTTCGAAGACATTCTCCAGATGGCATTCATACATAGTATCACCGCAATCTATCTGAAATGGATATTATTGGAAGACATGATCACACAAATCAACTACCGGTTAACGATTAAAACGCAATTTTAGATTCACATGGGCCATCAAAATGTCCAATGTACGTGATTGGACAATAAAAATAAAATATGAAATTGTAAGATTACTAACCGTGCACGGATATTTACGAATCGACGTATATTTCTGACAGTGTACATGCTATGTTGGTGGTAAAGGGTTACTAGGTTGTTCAGTAATCAAAAATTGTAATATATGCTTACTATGTGAACTGCTTCCAATTCCTTGAACTCCAACCAGTTTGCTTTAATAATAAAAAAAACAACGTGGGTTATGTTCATCGAGTACTGTTGTTTTTGAGTTTTATATTTTGTATAAATTTATGATTTGTTTAGTTATTATCGTTATCTCACATCACCCTCATCATCATCAGCATCATCATCATTCATATCATCATAATCCTCATTGATCATGATTTGATCCAGTAGTATTAGTAATAGTATGTAATACTTGCCATTGGGCAAATAAAATCACGAAAGCATTCCCGTCCTTCGGAGGGGACGTAAAGCCGTCGGTCCCGTGTACAGAGAGTCACAACTGATACATCTACAATCGCAGTCGTGTCGAATAAGAGATGGTGTAAACCCCGAAAGTTCCAATCGCCCCCAGTCTCACAAAGCGGGCCATGTTAGGAGGTCCGTATCATGGATTAACGCGGCCCCGGATCAGACTTACTCAGTTGAATAAATCCTGACAACCACCACAAGCATGAACACTGACTGTGGGCACGCTTAAGAAGAAGAAGATGTAATACTTACACTTTTTGTCAGGAAATTTCGAACAAATGTAGTGATGGGCTTCATTAGAAGCACACGGAACATCATACCCTATACCAAGAAATATGCAAACGGACAATTTCAAAGAGCGTACACGATTCAAGCGTCCCTCCGTCTGGTTGCCTGTCTTTCCAATTGGACCTGAGAGATAAACACAGCACAAAATTAAAGTATCAACCTTCTGAAACGCTATGATCAGGAGGGTAAAGCAAAGTACAACATTAACAAAATCTATAGGGCAGTTACTTTATTAATATTAATATAAACACAGGGTCTTAGGTATGCCCGTTCGTGGTCAAGGGGGGAGGGGTCCATATGGATCCTAACCTAAAACGCATTTTTCCACAGAAATATTTCAAAGATAATCGTACATGCAAGAATCTCGTAGACCTAACAACAGTATTAAAAGAACAATTAAGAAATATACTCGACCTTGAAATTACGAATAAAACATTGATTACACTATGCGCGCGATTTTTACCAAAAAAGTCAGCCTATGTGTTTTCTCTAACATAATGCACTATATTTTTAGTCCTTTCTATAGGTCATTTTTCTGGGTTTTTTTCTCCAACATAATGCACATAATGTACCTAATGCACTAATATGGTTGATTCCGGTGAAGATTAGACAAATTTTTCGTCAAGCTTTTCACGGCTCATAGCTGTTTTGTTTGATTGGATTATAGGTGTTGTCTTGTTATGGAGCTCTGAGTTCTCTTGAAGATTATCATTACCGTAAAATCCGTATACCACGCCACCGTGCATATAATAGGACATTTCGGAAACGAAAGAGGAGAATATTTAATATAATCATATAATAATACCCGACATTTGTAAAGCGCCTTTGCCCAAGGATTCAAAGCGTGTTGCCTTATTATTATTACGCTGCGTCAGGGAAAATCGTTCACAATCATTTCGCTTCATCTAGGAGGCAGCTGGCCAAGCGCACAATCCTATCAGCCACTTAGATTGTAAGTATTCCCCATAACAGCTACTCGACGAATAATATTCGCTTGGGCGAGACGAAGCAAGGAGGTAAAAGGGCCTGCCCAAGTGGCACAAAACATGGGCCACAGCGGGCTCGAACCCACCAACCTTTGGATCATGAGTCGGCAGTCATATACACTGGACCAAATGTGCCTATTTGACTAGCGCCCTCTTAGAATATTCTTCGATGAGCATACTACTTCGCTCGGGTTAATATGATCCAAATCGCTCGTTAATACTATTAGCAAACTCATTCCTGCAAAACCCTGCCATGGACATGAGCAATCAAAATGGACATAGCTTTGACAGCTGTTTCAGCAAGGCCTTAATTCGTAAAGAGTGCCACGTAATAGGATTTGTTCCCCAGCAATCGGTCTAACCGAACACAGTATGCAATTATTTTTTAATTCCTTCGTGATTTGTTTGGACCGATTACTGGGGCAACGAATCCATTATGTAAAACTCTACAGCGAATATCTTTTAGAGCATGGATCATTTAAGTTTCAAAGAACCATATCACGTTGCCGCCTTTGTTTGTAAAAACTCACATGGTACAATTACCGGCTTGAGGGTTAAATGCGATAATCACCTCTCAGCAGGAGAGCTGCCAAGGCTCATCATCAGCACATACGAGATTCTTGCCCGAACGCAATAATGATCCAAATCAAATCATAAGTTATATCATCGCAACATTAAAAAAGACATCAAATACAATATAGAAGAAGACATGATAAACCATAATGTGAATGAGATGAGGACATGCTAAACGCAATAGCGTGGGATTGCAGTGACCTAGAAACTGTATGTTACAGTTCACAAACGAACTTCTTTACCACATCATTTAGATCATATTGAAAAGCGCGCAACTGCTTAATATAATTACCTTGGTTGGTCTACTTTTATAGCGCTATACCAAAGCAACAAAGTCGGCGTATTTGGTGCCAAAAATTCTCAAATTATATTTTCATCTCATTTTGCTCATAAAATTTCGTAGCAATTAGTACATTTGTGTTTGCAATAGATCAACGTCCATTATTAGCGAAAATGTCCAGGGTTTGGTTCTGACATCGTCTTTCATTACTCTTGACAGTTCAATAGCACAAGGCAAACCACAGTTCTCAACACATTCCATCCATGACATCGTTCAATTATACTGTTTGCTAGTTTCGATATTCACTATTTCTCATTCACTTCACACGAGCTATCGGAAATCGTGTCCCAGCGCATTGTTCTTCCCCTGATTGTACATGCACAAACCCCCGCGCAGTAATTGTTGGAATAGATACACGACATGCATCAGGCCTGGTGTGGACGTCGTTATTATCACGTCGTGGTCTTTGTTGGTGGTTTGAGGATTCTTCGCGGGGTATCGGCAAGGAGAAGTGGTGCCCGGCGGTAAAACCTATACGCTTCATAAATATTGTTGAGTGTCCGGTAAACGTGTGTTCGTGCAAGTAGTTGACACAGAATAGGGGGGACTTCGAACATCGCGGGAATTACTTAAATAAATTCAAATTGTTATAGTGTATGCTAATATTTTTTCAATGCTAGAACTTCTATCAGGGTAGCGTCAGATAAAACGCCCTCTATGGTGGTCCCATTTGTCCATTTTGCACCATGGAAACTAATTGAGGGCCTATTTTTATTAGGGGATTCCAAGAAATTCTATTTTGCCACTTGTTGCATCAATAATAAAGCAACTACTGATTACTAATAGCATTATAAAGTTTTTTTAATACTGAATCCAATTTTTAAATCCGAATGAAACTTTGAGAGCCCATAACTCGAAAAGGAATGGAATTTGAAATTTTTCCTTTTTGACCGCCCTCTTAGCCCCATAAAACGTTACTTTGACTGCAATTTCCAACAAAATCTGAGAGGGTGGGTTTCCACACCTGTGTTTTGGCATGGTATGACCCTATGTAAATGCCAAAAAAAATTAAAAAAATTAGTAAAGTTTGCCCGAAATCCCATCAATCGAAAATATCAATAAATATACATCCACCATGCTATATTTCACACTACGGGACTTCGGATCTTTCAAACTTCCAAAATAAATACATCTTGTTTCAGTGTTTCAGCCACAAAGCCTTGAATTAGCTTTACTACTGAAAATCGAGGAGATTTGGGCTGTTTTCCTCTTGAAAAAAAGTTCAATGTTTTCTAAACTTTTCGGCAAAATATGCCAACATCAGCTATCGGTCCAGAATGACCCCCGAGTTCCCTGCCAACATATATTTTGCTGGAATAGTTAGTCTGTTGCTTAGTGACAGTGTGGGAGGGGGACCGCGGTTGAACAGATTACGCTTAAAGGTCTACATCACCGGCCCCTGAAGTTTTGCAAACAATTGCTCTGGTAAATGAGAGTACCATGGGTAATCGTATTACTAAATTGATCATCGTCTTTTAGAAATTAATAGAGTCAATCAATCTAACAATTTTCCACATTCAGTATTTCTTTGATCAGTACCCCACCCCGGGCAACTTGGGTCATTGGGAAATTTCCCCCCTTTCCCATATTGCTCGTACGACTCTGCGAAGAATCGGGTCAAAGACTTACTTTGGATTGGATTATGGTGGTGGTGCTTTTTCTTTGTTTGAAGATTTCGCACAGAGAAAAGTATAGTTTTGGTGGTTCGCGTTCCACAGTCGCGAAAAGCGTACTCCCATGATAGTGCCGAACGGAGAGTTAACTCAACCTATTATGTGGGAGCGATACATAGTTTTTCTATCTAAGCTTTTTATTCAAACTTTACACCGTGTTCTAGCTCTGTGATGCAGATTTTTCTATCAATGTACTTAAGATCACAAACAAAAGACAGACAAAAGTCCCCAAAATCCCCATATATAATCACGGGGTGGGTATCCCCAAATTCGTTTGAAATTCGAGAAAAAGGGGAAAAAGGTTCCTTTTTTACTGACAATTTTTGATACAGTTCCAAAAGTTAGCGAAATGTTGATACCAAAGGCCACCTTTTGGTGAAAAATGTTCAAAAAGTCCAAAAGGACCGTGACCGATTTTAGGGGTTAGGTCCACTTTGAACCTACCCAAAAAGTCCACTTTTTATGTCCGCACCTCCCCCCCCAAAAAAATCCTGCGTACGGCCCTGTATCATCACACAATGATCAATAGATACAGACAGATTAAATCCTTTTTCGGCAATATTTTTGAACTTTGTTATGTTTTTCATTAAAATTAAGAAAGATTAGAAATTAGAAAGTAGTTAAGGAATATCTTTTCTCAAAGAAAAAAAAATGCAGATCCTTTCCTTTTCCCTATTGAAAAAGAGTAATACATAAAACCGAAGTTCTAACCAAAACAGCTCTCAAAAAGCATCATAGGAATAAGACAGAAAAGAGACAGACGATTTTTTTTTTTGAAAATAATTCTACTAATTCTTGTGTTAAGTTCGTGCGTAAACACCGGTGCATAAATTTGCCTTGTGGACTTCAACGTGTACTTTTACTCTAACCGAAATGGATCGACTTCTTTGGTTAAATCTTGTTGATGGTTCAATCAGGTTCCATTATCTGGTGATACAAGATGAATAGGATTATACATCACGGATTATAAGATCGTCAGTGAATTCCATGTAAGTTCTAACAACAAAACACTACAGCAAACCGAAACTTCATTTTATATCAATCGTTATTGAGCACAAAGTCAAGTTTGTTCGGTCATCTCGCCTTCAATTGCAAAGAAAGGGCAAGCTATCCAGTTATGTACCAGTGAATTCCAGAAATGATCGTATAACACAGGTGGCCAATTAAGACCTTGGTATTTCTCCAATGGGTAAGAAGATTTTATGTAATCCTTAAGGACAAGGTCGTCATTGGATCTACTGCAGTGATAACAACGTTTTCTGCACGAAGAGCGTGCCACAACCGACCTTAACAGTTAGGGCCGCTCATCAATTTTTTTCTCTCTTCGTCCGATTCGAATTGGCTTATTGCATCGGCACCGGTGCTTTGTATACCGCGATTTTAACGGTATTATTATTAATTTTTTAGGTTTTTTCTTTTTTTAATTAAATTTTTGACAAGTGATTTTTTTCCAAACCATGTATTTTACCATTAATTTGAACAGGCAAATCAATTACGGCACAAATTACATAAGAGCATGAAATTGGTTAATGGAAATCAATTTTTAGTCAGCATTTGTATACGATAGTAACATAAGTCTACAGGCATAAAATATCCACTAAATTTAATGGTCAAATTTATGTGGAAAATGATTTTTGCATGGCGTATGCCCTTTGGTGGTCAACGGGCGGGAGCAGGTCACCATGGACCCTAACGCCAATATCCTCCCACAATATGTGCGCGAGTTTTTTTTCGACACAATGGCAAAAGATGTGCGGATATAATAACTCGACATGAGACAGCAACAAACATTATTATCAGCTTCGTGTGTTTTGCGCTAACGCACGAAAACTGGCGAGGGGTCCATATGCGACCCCTCGCCTTGCGACCACTTAAGGTTAAATAAGTCGTCTGGATTTACATAAGAACTGTGTATACTATTTGAGATGGTTGTTTTTATAAACCTTATTAAGTACTCATTGCATTACATTACCCAATATTCTAACGTCTCTTCGAGCGAAAATCTGACGATCACCGCCAAAAAAAGCGAAAAAAAAAAGATAGCCGTTGTTATCTTTCTTGTTACGATCTAGGGCAACTCCCCCTTAAAACACGGACAGGGGTACCTCTCTCCGTGATTTTTTCAAAAGTGCGTTTAAATGCAGAGTGATAGGGACGTTAGGGATATAATACCCGAGATCAGAAGTAGTTTTAGGGTAATACAACAATTGAAAAATGAAACCGACCAATGAACAACTTATGTTATAGTTTCGATGCTTATTTTGAAACTTTAATTTACGCTGGGTTTGGTTTGATGCCAAAACCCCCAAACAACATTATCTATTAAATTCATTTTGGTATTTAAACAAGGAAGCGGAATCATTAATTATATTTTATAGGAACAGATCCAATGACGTTGATTGTGCGTTGTTTGCTCGAAAGTAAGATCGTTGCTTAAACTAACGCCCTACGTTCTTACACGTACGGAAACTGCCAGTTTGTGTATGTTGGCTGGACGTCCATCTGTACAATGGCGATGCCCAACTGATTCGTTAAAAAACAACCCTGTAGTAAAATACAACATTTAAAATTATTGCAATCATGTAATAACAATTTTATTTAAACGTCAACACATTGAACATGCAAAATACATATAGTTGGATGGTACTGGGTGGTACTATGTCTCGTTTGGCTGTAGACAAACCCTTCACGCACACACACCCATATCTACGTACAACTACACACCCATACCCATTCAACCCGAATCCCCACACACATCCCACACTTCCCAACCATCCTGGGGGGTTAAAAATTACAGATTGTCATACGTCAGATTCTTTTGTTGACAGGGGCAAATTAATGCAGTCTGAAAGTGTAGCTAACTTGATCTCCGATAGAGATCACCCCAGTCACTATAAATTATAATTATGAAATAACATATCGTAGATGGTGAAAAATAGGATATTTTCGGCTATCTACGAGAATTGACCATTACCTTATAACATCACGGATACCCTGATATCCGTACCATCCCAAAAGTATTTTACACTGCTTTGGCTTTGGTAACCTTTTGATGTTGCTACTTAGAAGTTTATGCCAGAAATGTATTCTTTTGTATAAGTTGTAGACTAGCATTGTTTATAGTAACGGATATAAACCTAATAGGAAATTAATATCTAAATGATGATACACATACCGATATAAATCTTGCTTCCCCTTTCAGCTTGGTTTCCATGGCTAACGAATGCCAATACTCCATGTATTTGTCGACCTACGACAATGACCAGATGTCCACCAAGTGTTACATTTATCCTCAGCTGTTGTCCACTGAAGCGACGATCGGTTTACTGTCTATAATCGCATTGACCCTCAAAAATGCCACTCAACTTTTTTTGACAAAAAATCTCTACGAAACCGAAGAAAAAACAACATTTATATTTACAGGGAGATAGATTAATATCTAATTTAAGTACAGTTTAATGTTTTCAAAGATTGTTAATTCTTTACTTGATAAAGTTATTGAAAATATCACCCTTTGGCAAATATTAATACGCTGTCTGATTTCATTTTTAACCAAGAAGCGATATTTCCACTTAAATTTTAAAACAGTAACACCAAACAACCAGGCGAGACAGTGTTCAGAGGTTCTTAATTTCATTTTTTCTTACCTCAGCCACCTCTATTGTTACATTTAGTTATTACAAGTGTCATTTGTTTTTTTAAAGTAAATTTTGCCTAAAAATTGGAGTGAGAAACTAGCAGCAAATACGATGCTATACGTATAATCTTGATACAGCGCCAGGATGACTGTGATCAAAATAACCGTTGGTGAACTCAATTTAAGATTCATTACTATAAAAAGACAAGATGGTGAAGAAAAGCTTACTAATGATCTAATTAAAAAGTAAATCATATTTTAAATAAGATTCAACCAATCAAGGATCGGGTCATGCTGATTGAAAGAAACGTATGGCCACCCACTACCTGGATCTATCAATGTTTATTGACAGGAGCGAATTCGCGGCTTTTGTATTTCATCAAAAATCCTCGTCCAGGTTCAAACAGCTCCAGGACTAAAGCTGATAAATATCTCGTGAATCCGCTGACAATGTTGTATGCGTGGACGTCTTAAGTTACAGTAAGATCCAATACGATTAAAACCATCGCCAGAACCATCGAAGACAGACAAGTAACTAGAAAGACACTCATCATAAGATCGTACGTCAAAGTCCAAAACAGTCAAGATAAATGTTCTTTGAACTGTAGTTTGTTATTAGCCACATGCATGTACTTCCTCTGGAGAAATATGGGTCAGGGTAATAGGCGATGCTATTGTGCCTTCAGGATAAGAACATGCTCGAGTGAAGTGAAGGAACAAGAGGTATGCCCCCATTTCGCTGCTCTGGAAGTCTGTAAAAACAAAACTTATTAGAAAACAAAACTTGTGGTAAAGCATCTATGTTTGAGAGTGCGACTTTCGAGGTATTTCTGCCGTGAAGCTATTTCTTGGCGGAAAATGTATACAAGAAATTTTATGACACATAACATGTAGAAAGAAACGTTGAAAAGGTGGCGAATGCCACCAATGAAGATTTTTTGACCTTTGACCTTTAACTCATCTCACTTAAACGAAAATATTCACAGTTGGGTGTATCCGGTGCTGGGGGGACAAAGGTCAAAGAATTCTATATTAATTCGAAATAATTTGTGCGTTATTTTGACATATGACCTTTGACTTCTGCCCCCCTTGACTTCGTAACTAAGACTTTGATTTGATAATAAAAATGAATGATTGTATGAAATTACTTGCCTTGTTGTAGAAAGGATGAATATCCCTATTCACATCGACCGACAAAGTTTCTGGGATTTGTCCACGTCGTCATTTGATCGTCTCTATTCACCCTATTTAGATACGCATGACCTATATATTTATACTTCATTCAGAATTAAGAATGTTTATACATACTAGTAAGATGATGCATCCGATCAGACTCGAGTCTCAGCACCACTCCCCTGTTCCAAAGTTACTGGATAGAAATCTTACTCGTCGGCTTCAATTGCAGGATCCAATGTATTCCTTACAGGAGTATACCGATTCGCATTTCCTTGAAATACCTTTTAAGTGGGGAAATCGTGAGATTGACTACTATGGTTTCCAGGTCATATTTCTTGGCCTGGCACCGTGAGCGTTGCTGTTGCTGAACCGCGTCTACGTGTAACCAGTGGTGCGGTGTTTTTTGGGGGAAAGAGGGTGTACCCTAAACTTGGCTAAGAAATTTTACCCCAGACTACGGTAACGAGTTTCCCTGAAACTTACTTTGAAGGAAAATTTTAAAAAAAAAAATCCCGTCAAGGGATTTTCATTTTCATTTTTAAGTTTATTGTGCTTGATATTACAGACGTTACTATCTTTGATATTTTTTTCGGGATAATACTGTCGATGTATATTCATAAACAATCCTATGGCAAAGCAAAACAAAAATGCTAAAATCAATGTTGCTACGTCCCAAATATTTACGATAAACCTATCACATTTGCAAATATACACTGTTAACAAAATTATCTGTAATAAAAAATAAAATAAAAAACGGCAGAACTGTTGGCAGCTGGCTATCAGCATGTTTCCGTTTTTTTCACAGACCTAAGTGGTTAATTTACAGAACCAACAATAAGAATTGAGTACGGTCCTAGACTTCCCTGTTCGGTAACACAGTGTCCTTTTTTTTTCAGACCATATGCCTTGTTTTACATTGCATTAGTCATCTTAATATATACGTAGCTGGCACTTAATCTTGTTAGTAATTTTATACATATAGAGCTACTGGGAATCGAACCCGTAACCCTCTGGGTCATGAAATGGATTGGTGGATTTTATAAATAATGATTTACGAATGAAATTTTTTCGTCATGATTTTGTAATTGTCTTACTTTTAAACGTTCTAAGATGGCTTTACCGTTAATGAGTCATTAGTTGAGGTCCCATGGAACACTCCCTTGGGCACTCACAAAGGTCGGTTAAACTATATTTTTAAATATATGAACTGCAGCCAATTTTACGTCGCTTATTATAAATTATGTGCACACATACTTAAATAAACAGTAACTTTTAGGTATTGACAATAAACAATTTCATTGTTATGATAGACCTTGCAAAACTGTTACTGTACAAATTTTTGCAACATCCATAAAAAATATAGGCTTGCCTCCAATAGCAAGTTTTTGTTTAATATGTGTCGTCTAGAATATATATCATAAAATTAGTTTCCAAAATGTATGATGTAAGTGCAAGGCTCATTAGCATTTTCTCATCTTTTTGCCTAATTTTCGCGCGTTTTGAAAACAATGATTTACCCCCAATTTATAGCTAAAATAATAAAATTCAGTTTTATTGCTGAATTGGTGTTGCCTTATTAAAGCAATAACAGCACATTGTTTTGAAGAGCGCCTCCAATTTTCCGAATATTTTGAGATTTGTGCAAAGTTGCATTGGTATGGGCTACTATACCTGTGAATGGTAGAGCTCAAAATTCTTTATGTGTCGCATTATCTCCGATAATAATTCAACGGCTGCTGGAAATGCCCTTCCAGTATGAAATAGCCGCACTGTTAAAAATGTTCCTAATTTTACCAGACTTTACCTTTTAAATTACGTAAAACCCCAATTATTCAATAATCTTCACGCTTTATTACCTATACCTAACATAAAATTACAATTTGGAAGCAGAAAAATGTAAATAAACAGTGGCTAAAAATAATACTACAAATTTTGAAAAAAAAATAGTATTTATACGCTGACCGTTATTATATTTTCCGTAATATTACGTTCTTTTTTGTAACTTACTTGTTTTTAATGTAAGAATACGAACTATGAAAATCGTTTTACCTATAAAATGTGTTAAATAACGTCGTAAGTAACATCATTAAAAATGCAAACTCTTATTTTCCCTATTATTTTTAAAAATAGTTTTAAAAACTCTTTTCCTCCTTTTTGTATTATATTTAGTTTAATTTGAAAAAAAAGTAGTATACACACACATATATATATTTAATTTTAGCATTTGCTATCAGTAAAGTCATGTAGTGTAGTGGATAAGGTTTAGGACTTGTAATCTTAAGACCCTGGTTCGAATCTATGTAAGGTACATGTATTAAGTTTATTCATATGATGATGATTAAGTAATTGGTGACATTAGAATGTGTACATTACCATATAAAACAAAGTGTATAAACTGGTTAAATCTTTATTTCTTCACATTTTCCCTTTAATTGCCTTTTTTCCTCAAAATTGTTTGCCTGAAATATAAATTTTTTACAACCACGTGGTAACGTAAATACAACGTTTGTATGATGCCATAGCTACAACGTGAAAGTTTGGTCAGAGGATTGTAATAACGTTTTAATTCTTAATATTGTTTAAACAAGTCAAAAACCAACAATAACGTTGAAGCTGAGATTTTACGCCGTTGTTTTACGTTCCCTGCAATGGTTTCGTATTTTTACAGCTCCAGTTATTTTACGTTCTGCATGTAGTGAGTCCCAGCTGCCAGTCAAATGCCTGTTTTTTTACAGGATTATTTTTAACAGTGCGGGAAATTGCGCCATGTACGTGTCTACGCTCTTCCATTACTTGTTCCGTCGGTTCAGGACAGTTAAGTTAGAAGTCATTTTTGTGAGGTGCTACTATTTCCTCATGAGCGGACATTAAATTGGCGTTTCCAGCTCCGCCGCTAAATTACAATCGGGATCCTGATTCTAATTACATAATCGTTTCTTTTATGACAAATACGCATTTTTAAGAAGGATTGCCTGAGAGAGTCAGGCAGTCGGTGGAAGATGGGGGTCGGCAAATTTTGTTCATACTTTTAGGTTGAAACATGTGTCCATAAACATTAACAATGATGGTAATAAAAAATATTCAGTACCCCCCTACTGGCAGAATTATGACCCCCCCCTAAAAATGACCCTATGAGTATCTCCCAAAACATCGAAAAAAGGGAATATTCCCACTTTTCAGACTGGTACCAATTGAAAACAAGAATATCTTAGAATTTAATTTTTATTTCATTTTGACAATTCATCTTTTGTCTTTATATAGCAACAGAAAGATCTTTAGAAAGGCATTGGATTGTTCCATTTTCAGATGGGGGTGTCATGCTATTTTCTGGTTTTCTCAAAAGAGTAGAAAATGCTAAAAATGGCCAAAGTTTGCAAATTCATAGCAAAGTTGCCAGTGCTTTATTTTATTCCTTATTTCTATGATAGTATAAGTATATATAGCTAAATCAAGATAACAAATCAAATCCATGGTAACTTGTTTATGTTTGTAAAAACTGCACCATATACTTTGCTAGTTTTGAAAAATAGGGATTTTGTCATTTTCATGCTTATCGAATATTCTGTCAATTATTTATCTCAGCTGAAGGAATCCTGTGTTCAAATTATTATTTTATACAGTGCTTATTATTTTTCTTAGTATTTTTGTAACAAAATTTACTTTTAAAAGTTGATAGTTGGACTATTCCATTGCATTCTTCGGGTAATTTGCAAGATTCCTTTAAAATGTGAGTATTGTTGTCTTGTACATCCTGAAATATAAAACTTTTAACAAGTGATTTTAAATTAAAATAATTATTCTCATGAATTGACTTGATTAGAAAAATCAATAGGGGACTATTCCATTTATCAGATAGGGGTGTTTTTGCATTAACCCTCGTCTTACCAAGCCTTTTTATATAACACGGTTTATCAAGGGGACGGTTTACCACCCCCTCTGGAATTTGTCATAAAGCACCTAATTGATACCTAATTAAGTACCAACATACCTAGTATGGCATCAGAATGACGCCATAAAGTCTGCGAGTCGGCAAAATTGCCAATTTCCACACACACACAGAATGACAAACGAAAATCCAATTTTGGACTAAAAATGAAGGGACTATTTTCATGCATGTATTTTTCGGACCTAAATAATGACAAATAACTTGTTTTAAATAAATATAGATTCTTAGAGTCATAGGATGCAGAATGTTTTAAAAAATATACCATACATTTATTCTCAGGTGGCCACCACCCACCCATCAACTTTGACGGCATACCCTAAGCCCGGTGGAGGTGCTACATTCACATTTTTCTTCTGAATGACCGAAAAAGATGCGAAAACAATCACCTAGAAGGTTTTTTTTATTTTACGAAAACGTTATCATGTTAGTGCTAAGACGAGGGTGGCAAATTATAATACATGGGAGCTTTCTGAAGTGTTTTACCCACTCTTGTAATGGAAGTTGTATAATTACACAAGAAAATTATAATTTTATCATACTACTTAATCTTTTTACAAGAGGAGTAAGGAGGTCAGAGAGTAACACTAAAAATGTAAATAAATGTAATCAACTTGCCAAGTAAAAAGGAACGGCATTCAGCAATCCATGGTGCATTCATATTGAAGTGAGAATATTCAATCAAAAGTTATTTGAAATGCTGTCCCCCACCCTCTATCAATTGTTATAACTCTTTGGCCCCATCTGGCCAAAGGCATTTAACACAAGTTCCGGTGTGAGATTCGTGTTTCCCCCAGGAATGTCCAGGCCTCTGGGGGGGGGGGGGGGGGGGGGGGGTGTCAAAGGTGGATGGACCTTTTCCTAAATGTTCTATGGGGCGAATTAGGCATATTTACCACAAGTTCCGGTGTGAGATTCGTGTGTCCCCCAGGAATGTCCAGGCCTCGGGGGGGGGGGGGGGGGGTTCAAAGGTGGTATGGACTTTATCCTAAAAATGTTTTCTATTGGGGCGAATTAGGCAAAAGTAGACATTTTCTCGTCAAGAAAAACATTTAAAAACCACGTCAACAGTATTTTAAGACTTTCGGGACTTTTATCAGTCCAGTTGATGCCACGCCCCCATCACATTCTCCCAAATTAACTTGGTTAACATAGCTATTTTGATAAACCAGGGACAAAATAACATTTAATGCACCAATATAGGTTATACACCACTAACCTGGCTGCCGTAAGGATCAAAAATCTTGGGTGGACTACTTTCTTGCATGGCATCTGGAAAAAGTGCTTTAAAATGTCTGAAATGCACTAGTTATATTAAGAAAGTGATGAAATTTCATGATTGACATGGTAGACTGGTATGTTTTCTCAAACTAAGCGGCATTTGGACAGTGATTTTGAGGAAATTTACTCCGCGGTCATCAATTTCACATCGATTTGCAAATTACTAGCTTTGGCGATTATAGAGAATCTTGGATTGCCGGTCTGACATCGGTCGAGTTTGGTGATTCGTAACTAAAAATTTTTCTGGTCATCATATGTTCAAAATTTGGTTATTTGGTGATTTCAGCTTGTACTTTAGGGTGATGTTGTTGTATTTCCTCTGTGAGAGTTTTAAATGTGAAAGAAACATGCTCAAAGTTGTCATTTTTCCCATAGACTACTGTGTATAAGTGAGTTAGTGGTGTGTAACCTATAGACTTTTATATATGCCAGATATATTTCATTTTTTTCAAATGCGTAAGAAATATTTTTACTTTCAGTAGGCTTAAAAACAAAATATAATACAATTTTTGCATATCCAATTTTATCCAGTGACAGTAAAGGAACTTTCAGAAGATCAAGCTCACCACGAGATAGAGTTCTGCTGTCTGTAGTAAAAGTAAACCTTTGCGTCCAACGCCACCTGCTCGGTTTTGGCATTGGGGAATTTTCCAAACGGTAATTTCGGGAACTGCTACGTACATGGCAGTCTCTGTCTCAGTTTCATTATAAAATCTCCTCTTAACCTTAGCTTCAATACAGCTTAGTAATATATAATTAATTTCGGAATAAATTATTGACTTCCAAAAATCGTCGGGGTTAGTGAATTAACCCCGCTGCAAAATGGTGTAATTTCCAATAACGGTTATTTAGATTTAAATATTCGTGACCAGGCCTAGCCTTTAGTCAAGTCTGTGTGCAACCGTCCGATATGCATAAGAGCGCCCTCCTACCATTAAGTCTTTGACTGTTCATGTGTGTGTGTCACTAAAATGTTAATTTTGTTTTTAAATTGACCTCAATTGGAATCAAACTTGTGTCACAGGTGCACCATGGGATCCCTCATATGTTGATGAGGTCAAGACCATGTGCCAAGGTCAAAGGTCATGTGAAGTCAAGTTGAGAAATAGGTTAAAAATGTAAAATTGCCCTACATTGAAACATTGAAAATAGGGGCAATATGGGATCCCTCATTTGTTGATGAGGTCAAAGGTCATGTGAGGTCAAGTTGTAAGATAGGCTGGGCGGCCCACAGCTTATATTCTTTGAAAGCCGAGAACCCCGGAATTCTAGTTGTTTTTTGGTTTGTTGTTTTTGAATTTTTATTTTTGGTTTTGTTCTTTAGGGGTGCAATAGCTCACCTTTCTTTGAGAGGTTCTTTGACTGAGTTCGGCTGGTTGACAGTATACTCACATGCGTTAGGTGTGGCGCAGTATCAAAGGAGGATGCTTTTACATACTAATTAAATCCTAGGCCTAATTAATTACTATATGTGCAGTTGTGCAAACCTGGACTTACTGAAACTCGTAAGGTTTGAGAGATAATTTTAATATTTTAAATTAAGTGATTTTGTTTGAATATTCTATAAATATACCATTATGGTATTTTAATATTGCTCAGCATTATCATCAAGTGGTTTTGTGTAACACAGTAAGGCAAAATATTAGAGTATCAAAGTCACAACACCATGGAATAATAGTATTACGGAAAAATCCAAGAATACTTTACATCAATAAAGGTTTGTAACCCGATTGACAACCTTTTTTTTGCCCCACTTTTTCCATCAAAATTAAAATTGTGGTGTAAGAAGAATGTTAATATTTCTATCATTTCCCCAGTAAAATTAAAGGCCCGGTATTAGGAATATCAGCCCAGCAATGAAAGAAAACCACAGATAGTGCAGAAGCATAGGTAATGTATAAGTCATTGAAATATGGATTGAAGAAAGAGAATGCAACGTACGAATGTTACAAACACAAATAAATACATGTCGTTTGCTATTGCAGTTTGTGAATGAGGTCAGAGGTCACGTGGGTCATTAGAAGGTCAATCTGTGTACACCCTATATGAGTGTTGTAAAAATTGTTTAATACTTGTAAGCTACAGTTTCTCATTGATGACCATTGACCAACTTAGCAATAACAATGATTTCAAATATAATTTTTACCACACATGTTAATGGTACCCCTCCATAAAGTGGAATAACCCGATATAAGTAACTATTTAAAATAAATTGCATACTTTTAAAGATCGTTAAACATGTATTTGTTTTTAAAGTCTGACTAGTACAGCGAGTAGAGTAATGATTGTAACTTTAGCGCCATCCATGTCAATTTGACTATGTTCAAAAAGCTAAAAATGGCATATTAAATGACAGCGTATCCTTAAAAGTAAATAAGCTACCATGGATTTAAATACAATTCTTTAACAACCTTGGATGAATGCTTTTCTCCAGCAAAGATCAATCAAATAAGTATGCTGGCAACTTGACAATGATATCTCAAAGTAGACATAAATTAGTTTTTTCGGCAATTTGGCAAATTGTGGAAAATAAGCTTTCACCCCTGTAAATTAATGGAACATTCCAAATGACAATTATTTTTCAGAATCTCCAATAATGACAAACGATGAAACATCTTATGTAGAAAAGGTAATGTTCATAGGTGGTTATCTTAGGTATCAAACATGCACCCAAAGTTGGGGTATGGGGTAAAACGGCATTTTACAAGTCTGAGAAGAGGGCATCTTGGGCCAATTTTAGGGGGTTGTAAATTTCCATGAGGGGGCATGTCAGATTTTTTAAAGTGATTTTTGTGAATATTTACTCACACATGTTTTATCACCAAAAAATGGTTGAAATTGGCTGACCCCCATCTTCCAGCATTTTCTCATACTGCCTGATTCTCTCAGGCATACATTCTTAAGCATTAGTCGTTCGCAGGTAGGGTTTACTAGACAATTGCCAACACAACTGTGCAAATATCTCCAATTTTGAAAATTGTGGGCTCTCTTCGAAAAAGTGCCATTATTGCTTTAACCGCCTCTTCAACACAACATGCGTGACAGTATTTTTGTATGGCTGCGAATCTTGGGTGCTGACAAACAATTAGGAGAGTAAGGTCAATTCTTTCGCAACATGTTGCTACAGAATCATGCTGAAAGTCAAGCGCTTTGATCGTGTCTCAAATGCCAAAATATATGATGCTACAGGTACGGAGCCTCTGATAAACCGAGCAAGACCGAGACAGCTTACTTTCTTGGTCATATTCTAAGGATGCCAGAGGGCGAGCTTAGTAGGTTATATGCTTTCTACACACCGCCGCATGGCAAGAGGAAGCCAGGCCGACAGAGAACATCATATCTCTCCTACATCCAAAAGCTCTTGGGGGATACAAACAACATGTTGCAACCAAAGGCTATCTCCAACTTGACCCAAAACAGAAGTGACTGGAGGAAACTTGCGATCGCCTGCTGCGCAGTCGACTGATGATGATGATGATGATGGGGTATAAAAATCCTTCGGGAAAGTGATTTTTCTTAGAGAATTCCATGGGATCCCTCCTCTTTGGGCATTGACGGCAGTGAAAATTCTTGGTCACTTAAATGTTACAACAATTAGATGATATTCATAACTACCACTTACCTTAACATCCATATTGTGGTCCATATAACTTGTAAGCTTAGTCGACCCAACGGAAAACTTCAACGAGTATTGCGTTACCCAAAATTCTTCGTTACCGCATCCTTGAGTGACAACTGAATGAATTGTATGGGCAATAGCTAATCCAACCTCAAGCCAAGGCTGAGAGTCTTTCCATGCGCAGGGATCCAACCATAACCATGAAGTGACCATGGCTGAATACGGGCTGTGCTACCTTCATTGAGCACATTCAATACACTCGATACCAATATGTTATCGTCACTAAGTCGATGAGACGTAAGTTTCACCGTGTAGTCACAGTCTGAGGAAAAATATAAGCTAGCCAGTTTGTGAATATGACCCACACAACTAGATTAATATTTAAAATATAATAACAAGAAAATGTAAAAATGAACGCCAAATCAACACCAGTGCAAGTTATTTGCAAGATAATCTCATAATTTGTTTGGAACAGACATATCTTTTAATTGTGTACTCTACTTATGCTAATGATACCTGAAGCCCGGCAACCGGAAAATTCGACACCAAAGCCTACGAAGGTATAATTCTCGTTTTGGGCTGGTTTTAGTCGAACAAATTGAGCTTCTATCTGAGGGGCCAAAATTGCAACCTGAGGACATCCTGGTATCCCAGCCCTGAGCATCTGTGAAAGAGAAGAAATATGTTGGAAGAATTTTAAACTTGGAAGTGTTAAGCGTAATTTGTTATCATACCTCCTTTTAAAGTACTTACATCTTTCCCGTTTCGCAAATTGGAATACCGCTTCCATAAAGATCCATCTCTGGAATACGTCAATTCAAAATTCTCAGCCCATCCGTCCTTTGATGTACCAACTCCCTGTATAGCAACTGCAGTTACGATCATACTCATATGAAAGGTAACTTGAAACCATGGTTGATCATCAGACACATTGGCCCTCCAGTAGGAGTAATTGCGAAGTCGTCCAAAATGTGGTCTATGCTCATGGTCGTAAGAACTTGACGCAGATATTTGGTTGTCTTGAATAACACCTGATTCCATCCCCAATGTCAGGGGACAATCTCCTGTTTTAGTTAAAATACTCCTATTAAATTTGTTGTAAGTGGCAATGGTAGTGGTAATGGTAGTAGAAGTAGTAGTAGTAGTGGTAGTGGTGGTGGTGGTGGTAGTAGTAGTAGTAGTAGTTGTAGTCTTAGTAGTAGTTGTAATAATAGTAGTAGTCGTAGTAGTAGTAGTAGTAGTAGTAGTATATAGTAGTAAAAGTAGTTGGTGGTTGTTGTATGGTGGTGGTAGTAGTGGTAGTGGTGGTTTTAGTTTTTAAGTACTAGAGTCCCTTACCTGGTATCGTGCTTCCCATACTTCTTCACATTCTAGGTAAAATAAATAATGAAAGGGAGTACAAGATCAGTGATTGTTATTCTTTTAACTACGTTGATGTTTGGATGACGGGCGGGGGGGGGGGGATGGCTCCTAGAAATTAGTTAAGGAATAAAGCCATACTTAAAAGCTGACTCAGCGATTTCCTGACTGATGGCACCCTCAATTTTAACAAATGTGTTTTTGCATATAATGATTGTCCACATAATAATCACTGTGTGAACTAGCTAATCTCAAATCGATCTCTTCATTCATGGAGAAAAAAAACCTTGCAATAAGAATGTTTTGTTATACACAGCTCCTAGGGGACCGTTTAGTACAACATAAGTGTTTACTAAATCAAAACTACGAAAAGTGATTCATCTTCTGAACTCTTACGTGTAAAATAGGGGGAGTCATTGAGACCAAGGATTCGTTTTTCGAAGTGATTTTCTTTTTGGGCGGAGAAATGCTGGGTCATAAAAACAGTTTTTGACTCTGTATAACCGGTTCATTTTTTTCCTGCTATGGGTCGATGATATACCATCAATACCAGAGTTTTGGTAAATTCCAACGGCAAAGTACTTTCAGAGTTATATATATGTGTATATATATATATGTATATATATATAATATATATATTTATATATATTATATATATATATATATATAGATATATATTATCATCCTAGCTACAAAAATTGCAGGACTGAATACCTTTGAGTAAGAGTGCTCAATTCCATGTGGAAGAGCTATGAGATATTTAACGCCCCTGTTACTTTGTAACCGTTGAAGCACTCTATGACTGTCTTTTCAGTATAGACACTCTGGGATGCGTTGGAATGCTGCTTGACACCATAGACTATAGGTAACTATGTTCTAATGGCCCGTTTAAGCGCATCCACACCCTCTCCCATTTCGCCTGATGATCCCATGTGAGGGTGAAACTCTTAGTAGCAAAGCTTTTCCAGAATGTATATCATTTGACAAATTTATATCTATATATCTATGATTCGCTGTGTTCTAAGAATTCGAATACTCATTCGACGCATGACCCCGTTGATTTCTACTGCTGGTAAATGGTGAGATTCCTATAGCTACGTTTTTTACTATTTTAAAAAATGATGAATTTAAAAAAAGAAAAAACCTAAAAAATTAAAAAAAAAAAAAAAAAAAAAATTAAACATCGAAGCTTTACGACAATGATGCTACTGATCGAGGATGAGGCCTTATGACTGGAAGGGAATAGATGATGATGACGATATGACGATGACGATGACGTGACTTGACGAGAGATGATGATGATGATGATGATATGATGACGACGACGATGACGATGATGATGATGACGACGATGATAAGATCGATGATGCTGATGGGTAAATCGATGTTTCGATGATGATGGGTGATGGGCGGATGATGGTGTTGGGTGATATGAGGTGATTGGTGACGGGTTTGATTGGGTGATGGGGATTGTGAGTGGTGTTTGTTTGGTGTTTTTGGGTGGTGGTTTTGTTTTCTTAACGATATCACACTGTTTTTTTATTTTTTTCCGTGACTGTGGTTTGTATACACTCCCTTTCTATGACTGTTTTGTATAACTTTGTGGTTCTTTAACATATGGGCCTCTAGATTTTAGTGGTTTTCTAACATTGTCTCTGTAAATGGGGTTCTTCTAGAACCGTGTTTCCCATTTGAATTTTGTTCGTGTCCTAATGGATATGTATGTCCATTGCAAACAGTTACAAAGAGTGCAACTATACAAAAACTTCCATAAGCGGGTAACACGGGAAACATGACTGTTGCATTATCGTTCGTTGTAAAATAAGCGCAGACTGACCACCGGAATACCATCGATTAGAAAAATACCTCTTTACAAATTTGGCTCCTTAAAATAAAATCCCTTTTAATTAGTCAACCAATAGTTTTTTATTAGTCGACAATATGGTTTAACTCATTTTTTGCAGGAAACAACATATTTCAATGTGAAGTGTTTAGGGAAGTTTGGGAACACAATGTATGCTGTTATATCACATTAATAAAATATTAGGCCTTTTTGCAAACGACACACAAGAATATTGGCTAAACTGTCACAAATTAAGCCTCAGGAAACTATTGTCAATGTAACTGGAATGTTTCTTAACTTTAAAAAACGTTTGGAGGACATAAAAGTGGTCAATAAAGTGTATGAACAGCCATATTTTTTCTCGTGTCTTAAAATTTTTCAATACTAATCTCCTTCCTATCCCGTTATATACTTACACCGCTTAAACTAAAAAAAGGGTTTGGTACCATCTATGGACTCACATAATGTACTTTGGGCAGCATTTTCGCCTATAAATGATACTGTATTACCCTTTATTTCTAAGATCAGTTTGTTTAAAAAATCTTTGTACATAATATATATATTACCCCATAAAGAAACAGTTTATTGGCTAATTACTCAAAGTAAAATCTAACACGTAAAAACATTTTTAGAGGGCACTAACGCTTATACCAACAACTTCCCAAAGAAATTATCAGATTGAGTACTGAAAGGGTTTTGACAATATGCTTACCACCCCAGGAATTCATTTTTAAAACGGCACAAATCTTACTGTGTAACAGTGGATAGCTTTGGTTCCTCCGTTTTTTTTTTTTTTTTATTGGTTCCAACACGTAAGTACAATAATAAACCAGTATGGCGTCACATTACGTTACGTCAAATTTCGCAATTTGGCAAAATTGTTCATTTGCACAGACAAACACATCATTGTATAAAATGCAAAAAAATAAAATTTTGCACTAAAAGGCCGGAATATCGGACTTATAATAATGCGGGTTTTTGGCCCCAAATGGATGGAAAATTACTAGTTTGAATATAAACAATAATTTGGTAGAGCCATTATGTTATGTACAATATTTAAAACATATGATCTATAAATAAAGGGTAATACTGTATCATTTATAGGCGAATAATATGCCCAATAAATTAGTCCCATAGATGGTACTGCCCAAACCCTTATTTCTATTCCTATTCTAATTAACTAAACAACTTGAATTTGATAAAGAATTCATAGCAGCCCATTATTGCAGAATAATGTGGGCAGTAACTGACCAATCCGAATGCTGCATTTTTCCTAAGGGGCAGTAAGAGGTAATAAAATGTTCTTAGATGGGCAACCGCTAACCCCCACCATCCGCCTTTGGACGGCGTGCTACTTTCACATTACATTTCACACGAAAGATTTTTTACGATTTTAACGTTTTTTTTTGCGCCCCTGGATTAAAGTTTCACCTGGTGTGGTAACCCTTCCTCTTTGGTAAAGCGAGGGTTAATGTAACTAAGTCCCCTAAAAGTATATTTTTGTAATCAAAGGGGTAAAAATTTTAATCATTTTTTTTTTATAGATTGCCGATCGTAAGGTTTCAATTAGTACAAATAACATTATTAAAACACAAAGGTGATCTTTCTTCCTCCGTTGCGCACAAAGTTAAAAACCACTGTAAAAATCTACCATATACTTGGTTTTCACACTCCTTTCCGGTTCATTTTGGCAAAAACAAATGTGAAGGTAGTACCGTCACGCGGGGTTAGCGTATACGGACGCAGCAGTCATTGGTTGGGGAGTGATTGCCATCTAAGAATAATTCTATTAGATCTACTGCTCATTGTTGACAAATGCGATTTATGATTGGTCAGTTTCCTGCACATTACTATGCAAATAGGGGGCCAGCAATGCATTTTCTTATCAATTTCATAATTTTAAAAAAAGAAAAAACCTAAAAAATTAAAAAAAAAAAAAAAAATTGGGCTCATAATGTATCATCGGCCGGAAAAAAAACTTTGGCAAAACAAATGTGAAGGCAGTACCGTCAATGGAGTCGGCTGCGCCTCGCCCATTATTTGCTTTTTTTCCGACCTCGGGCACATTATCCGCCTATAATGATACTGCATTACCCTTTATTCTTAATTCATTTGTTTAAATATTGTGCACAGTATGGCCCTAAAATATTTGTTAATAAATCTAGCAGTTTCCATCATTTGGCACCAATGAAAATCCGATATTCCGACATTTGTTGGTGCAAATTTACATTTGTGCATTCATACACTGGTGTGTCTGTGGAAATGAACAATTTTGCCACCTTCAGAACTTTGACGTCATGATTGTACTTATGTTGGAACCAATAGAAAACGTAGGACCGAAGCTATCCATTGGTACCACCGTAAGCAATTTTTGTTGGCTTTATAAGTAATGATTCCCCGGGGGTGGTTACTACACTACGCCCAACCCCTTGGTAACAGTTTACAAGAATGGTTTGGTACGCTATATGTCAAAATTTGTATTTTCTTTAGGGTTAACCGACAGACTGTCTTACGCAAGAGAACAGCAGTAAAACAGGAGGTTATTTAATCTGTTGATAATCAGTCTTAGCACAGTATGATATAACTTTCAAAATAACTTTTAAAAATCATTTTCAATCCAGCAAATAATTTGATAGGAAAATGTTACAATTTAAGAAAATGTATACAATATTCCCACATTCATCTCATCTGATTTATCCAGACAATCTACTATTCCGTCACATACACCTTCAACGTCAACGCAGAAGCCATTCCAACAAGTAAAGCCACCATGTTGGTCGCATGTTATTTCGAATTCTTTGGAAAGTGTAAAACAAATAGTAGCTATTAGTGCAGTAATATATAAATTTCTACTTTTCCCAAAAATGCTGAAGCTCGACTGATAAGTCTTCCCTATCTTAATTTCAAGGTTTTTAGTAGCGCCACCGGTGTTATGAATTAGCGAGTTCTGTAACGGAAAGTCATAGAGCCTGTACGTGTTTTACACCACACGCATCATTAGTCTAAGGTCCTTCATACTTCCACTGCATTGCATTGCAGTGCAGTAAAACTGCGATGTTCCGTCACTTTCGCTGCAATACTAATCAGTTTATGTAGGCCAACCCATGTCACTGCAGCGTCACAGGTTGCATGACCTTGTAGAAACGGCGACTATGAGGATTGATGCATTGTCACTCGTCAGTTAAAATTATTTTAACTTTGTTGCAGTACTCCATCTCATTTCAACGTCAAGTACAATTCCCGCGAAATAAAACATTGGATCTACGGCGAAGGAAGAAAGTAAACATATAGCGGGCAAAATAAGAAGACGCTGACAGCCATGGCATTTAGACTGCGGCTATTTTGGTGTAACAAGTAAATTTTAAGTGCACTGCTCTTCACAGCATTGTACTGCGTTCCAATGCCACTGTAGTTAACCCATCAACACATAATAATCATCTTACATTACTATTCCTTATATTCAGTCTCATGTATACATGGCTACAGTACGGTGAAAAGCAGTGCAGCGAATTTTGTGGAAACACAAACTAAGCACCTAAGGTAAATACCATTGCGTGTCATCGTCTAGTGTGATTTTGACCGCGGGTATTTTGACCGATATATTACTCTTTCCCCATATTCAAATTTTTTATTGGCGAGAAATTGTACGTGTACGTTAAAATGGGCGGCATTTGTGATACCAGTACTGCACGTGACCTGGGGATCGGCAGTAAATCGATTAGCCCCCCCCCCCCGCCCACACCCTACCAGGAGAAATGAAGGAAACATTGCAGTATATTTACTGCACTAAAAATGCAATGCATGCAAGCAATGGAAGTATGAAATAGACCTCGGTCAAGGTCAAAGATATATTCCGTGTATCTTGGGGAAGCTGGAACACTCAGTTTCCCTCTATAATGCAAAAAAAGTGAATGCAAAAGAAGGCCCACTCCTAAAGAGTGAAATTTCACTGACTGTTTAGTTAAATATAGTCTTGAAATTTTAAAAGATAATAACATTTTATACTATTTATGTTGTTTTTTTTCACCATACGGCAACAAACAATATTAAGAAAAAGAATTACCGTCTTCATCAAATGGTGTGGATTGCACTTCAATTACCAATCTACCGCAGCTCCTATTACAAAATCTGTTCTTAAACTATCCATAGGTCACTCAGCACGTAAATAAAACCGATGCCCGAGTTGATCCACTGCCAGCCTATCAAAAAGTCCAACTTGGTGGATCCGACCCTTTCCAATGCTGAAGAGTATCACGATCGTCTTGACCGATCAAAGTGTAATTAGATACCCACACCTGAAGGTTTTGAGGCGCATGGATTAGAGATACCACACTCCAGATGTAGGCTAGCAATAAGGGTAGTTAGGTGACACTATAGGAATTATGGATGTAATCTACTGTCCAGGTTAAACCAAGGTGGGGAGAGTTGCCATGGTTGCTAAAATGACAGTAGGACCAAGAACACTTCATCAATTTCTGAAATAAAGCAAATTCTACGTGGTAGTATTTGATATAAGGTCAACACCAGTACTAGATAGAACAAGCACTTCGGACGGAAATTCCCAAAATGATAACAAACTTATTTATCTTATCTAAATAAAAGTGACGAAAATCCATTTGCCGGGCCACAATTCTCTGATACTAAAAAATAACCTATTTTAATACAATGCATTCTAATGCAATCTTATGTTAACATAAATGGTCAAATGAAACTTTAGGCTTAAGTTCATTGTAAAGTAACATTAAATAATGGACATATATCACCTCTATCAGTATTGTAAATGTTGACTGTATTGCCAGCCCGGTCTTGTGAAGAATATTAAGGGGGAGGGGGTATGGGGTCTGAATCTGATCAAGAAAATGAGATAATGCAATGGCTAAATTGTGTAGATTGTAATCTACAAAATGCTTTTTATTCGATCGCAATTGGACATTCGGTTCCCGAGATATAGCTGATCAAAGTGAAGTAATCAAAAATTCATCATCTCCTATATTTTATCATGTGAAAAATTTCAAGGGGTATATTTAAGATATTTTAAAAGATATTATTTATGAACTATTAACACATTTATTTTGGCTAAGTTGAAGTAAATAAATACTCATATTATCCTTTCCATAATTTAAAGTAATTAAATGTCACCGGGTAAGTGATTTTTATGTATTTTATTGTTTCCTCACCCTGCGATATTTAAGAAATTATTTTAAAAATTAATAACAGGACAATGGATGCACCTATTTCGATGATTCTTTCATTAATAATTATGATAATTCAGTATAAAATGAAATTTAAAAAAATAATTCCATATTTCACATCAAAAGCGCCCTCAATTTTGTCTAAATGTTTCGAGGCCTATAACTTGTTTCGTTAAAATACGCAACATCCAAAACGAGAACGAATGTAACTAGAGAACGCTACATGCTACGAACATGAAATTTGGCACACATAGTAAGCAAATACAGGCCGATTGAACCATGAAGGCCGAGTTTTCAAATGTGTTCCCAAATTCAAATTAGCCATGAAATTAGCGATTTGGTAATTAACCGGTTGCCATGGCAAATGGATTAAAAAATTTTTTTTCGGCTTCATGGTTCACTGGTATTTTACCCTCCTGCATTGTCACCCAAGTTGCGCCAGTAGCATGTTGTTATTTAGTTTCCATTCGTTCTAGTATTTAGCCAATCATAGGCCTTACGGTGGTTCCCATTTGGGGGGCAACCAGAGCAAAAATTTTCATTGATTTTATAACTGGTGACACTGGCTACAGATGATATATAACATGTATATACCACTATTTCGGAAAATTAAGAAACCATTTGGAAGTTCACCTCTTCAGACCCCATCCCCCCTTAATCAGTCCAGACATTAGGGGCGAACCCAGTAATTTCTCGGCCCTAAAAAAAAAGTGTAATTTTTGTTTTTGAACCTTCTTACACACTGTGTCTAAAGTTTTAAATTAATGGTTGTTTTAATTTCAACATAGAGGGAACTCGTAGAACAGGTGAATTTGTAACTGGAAATTTCGGCCAATTGGAAAAGAATGAGCGGGGCTCTATTTTGCAGCTAGCAAAACCGTAAGAACATGAAACACATTTTCCAGAAGAAAAGTTCTCGAATGGCACGAGTTCCAGTTGGATCTGAAAACAATTCCGTATTGAAGATACCGTGGATAAAAGGGCACAAGTGGAAGGCAACCTGATCTCGGACACATGTAATAAAAAGAGATAGCATGGAAGAGGGTGGAAGAAAAAAATAATACCATTTTCATATGAAACATTCACTGATTAAGAAAAGTGGAAAATGAACCAACTGACTACAAAAAAACGAATATGCTGAATTGCAAAACGATTGAAAAAGTTAAAACAGAATTACGCAAACAATGCAACATATAAGTAGACTGTCGAAGAACACAAAATTCTTAAACATCCAAACACCACATAAAACTTGGAAATACAGATATTGGATCTACAAGTAGATGACTGATGCAAATCATAAGACTGATATAAAAGATCATCACACGAGTTGAACAATACTACCAAGACCTGTACAATAAGCAAAATAACAGTAAAATCCCTTGATATACTAGACACCACAAATAGGAAGCCTTCAAGTACCAACCAATAAACATCAACGAAGTTTAGAAGGCTTTGAAACAATGAAAAAAGGGAAATTACCTGGGAAATGATGACAAATATTAACAGCAAATTTCTAAAAGAAGGTAGGTTGAAGTGTAAAGAGACAACTTGGTTGGCCAGTTCTCCTTTACACGTTGCATGTAAAATGAAGAAAGGATTCCAAACTGGAGTAATGCTGTAATCATTCATATCCAACAAGAAAGGGAGCATCACTGACCTTGGCAACTACAGACCAATAAGTACTTCTTTCAAACATATGCAAACTCTTGGCCAAGATCATCACAAACAGACTCACTACCACCCTATATTTCAATTAACCAAGAGAAGAGGCCGGATTTAGAAGATGGTTTTCCACAACTGACCACCTTCATGTCATCAATCAGCTGATAGAAAAATCGGGAGTGTACCAACGTCCGCCGTGTCCCCTGTGCTTAGCTTTCATTGATTTTGAAAAGGCCTTTGACAGCGTTGAGATTTCAGTTGTGCTCCAAGCTCTTGTTGACTAGGGCATTGACCGAGCATATGACTAAGGATATTTAAAGCAAGGGTGCTACTACTATCATTCAACTCCACAAAGAAAGCAATCCAATTTATATTCAAAGAGGAATCAGCCAATGAGACACCATGTCGCCTGAACTTTGTAACACTGTTCTGGAAGCCATCATTCGCGAGCTAAATTGGGACAACAAAAGTATCAACATAAATGGCGAAAGACTGAGCAATCACCGTTTTGCAGATGATATGGTTATCTTTTCTGAAAATCCAAATGAAATAGAAAACATGATATAGGAACGCAATAGGGTGGGATTAAAGATCAACATGCGAAGTATATTCAATTGTCACACCATCAAGAAGACTATCTACATTAACCAAACTGCTTAAGAGGAAGATGATAAATACATCTATCTGGGGCAGGTCATCAATATGAAGCATAACCACTTTGATGAAATTAAGCGAATGCCCAGATCTGGGTAGGGTGCCTTTGGCAAACTGAGGAAGGTTATGAGAAATAACATGCGATATGCCTGAAACGAAAGTGTTCAACCTATGTGTTTTGCCATGACCTATGGTGCAGAGAGTCTTGTTCAATGACACAGAAAATGGAAAAAAAAAAAACTGAAGGTATTCCAACATAGCATGGAAAGATGTATGCTTAGCATTATCAAATGTGGCAGGAAAACAAGTGTGTTGATCAGACACCAGACTCAAGTCACAGATATTATGCATGCAGTGAAGCAAAGGTAATGGTCATGGGTTGGTCACGTGGCAAGAAAGACCGATGGGAGATGGACAATGTTAATAATGGAATGGAGACATAGAAATGGAATAAGACATCCAGGAAGACAAAAGGTTAGACGGAGAGACGAGATCACCCAGCTCCTAGGTATAGCCCAAGAAAGATCTTTGTGGTGTCGCCTTGAAAAGGCCTTCATCCTGCAGTGGACCGATAATGGCTGATTTGGTAAGGATTTGATACATTTTAGGATTTTTATGAGACCTTTTCCCGAACCATGTATTTTACAGGGAAATGGTTTCCGGACCTAGTTTATATTTATATTTACAGATCAGTATGTAATTACTTAATGAAGCATATTTAATTGTCATTGTCATTAAGAAAGGTCTATATGCATGGGTAACCACCAAAGTGCAAAGGCCACATATGCGGAAAATAATTTTTGCTACTGATCGTCCCGTTGATGCATAAGGGGAGGGGTAAACAAGTAGAACCAGGCTAATTTTCTCGGAAACGACGTGTCAGATTTGCGCAACTGAATGTTAGGCAATTTCCTTTAAAAAGCCAAAAATATCGCTGCGTTAAAACGTGAGTGCGAAAACAAAATCCTGGGTCCACATTCACTACCCCCCCCCCCCCCATGCACTTAAGGGTTAATTACCACATTGGCTTTCATCCGAAGCATCATTGCAATCTTCAATACCATCACAAACACCTTTCGAAATCAAACAATCATGGTTACCACAAGAGAAATCTTCTTCGGGACATGGTATAAATGGATCTGAGAGACAAATTAGAACCGTTTGTGACGATAATAAATTAAAAATGAAACGGCATGCACAAATAGCAATCAAATTCTATTTATTTATATAAGCTACCTACCTTTGATTGGAACGGATTCCAACTTTAACTTCATTCCATAGTTTTGTCCTTTTTGTCTTTTTATGACCTTCTGAAGCCTGTAAATGAGAGTTATTTTTCCAGCTTGAATTGAAGCCTGGTTGATTTGTCCCTGAGGCATAATGAAATGGCAGTACATAGTCTCCTCTCCCGGATGTGTGATTTGCAAGGGCAAGGAGCCAATACTCCCATGAAACCCATGTTTCGTCATTAAAGTTGTAGCCTGTTTCATGAGGCGTCCACAATATCCAGATGCGGTTACTGGTGGAGTACAATATGTGATCATTCATAAAACGCCCTCTATGAAGAATAATTGCGGACCTCTCTTCATAATCATGCCCTTCGCCTACTGTTATGGCATCAAGATCCGATATCAAGATGTAAGAAATAAACGTAATGCGAATCTTATTCCCTTCTGTTGCCTGTACCAACCACAAACAGGTCTGACTGATTGGGTAGAAGAATGGGTAATTGGGCGACGTGATTACCGCCTGCGTAGTTGATGAAAAATTGATGGAAACTGGATTCATGGTTTCATTTAAATTAACGATATCACCATAGCACATGGTACTTGATAGGTTTCCATTCCATCCTATAATAAATATAAACATGATTAGTGAAAAACATTATTCTATATGAATAATGATAGTACACTAACACATCAGCTTATTTCGCATAGTTCTTGGTGTAATACTTTAGCGCGTTATCTACCCTTCATCCTTTTGCATATCCAGGATCTATCATTTTTACAAGCTCCATCGTTCCAACCTCTACTACGATATATTTCCGTGCAATGCTCGCCCCAAGATCCAGACCAATTATCAGGTTGGTACCCGTCCCAGTTTGTAAAATTTAAATCGGTACCATCACTCCATTCAAATTCTGTGAAATAGGAGAACATATTAAAGAGAATGGGTTAATTTGGTGTTTTGTGATATCATTTTCTAAGTACACAGCCAACTAATTCATCATCATTATCATCATCATCATCATCATCATCATCATCGTCGTCGTCGTCGTCATCGTCATCCTCATCGTCATCATCATCATCATCTCATCATGGGTTGGTTTCCAGAGGTTATGTCAGTCAACTTGGGCTGCTAGGTCAAGGATCTCTCATAATCATTTTTTTAACGCTGAGACCAGGTATTATTCCGCAGAATATTTCTCTGACACTACGTGTGAGCTGAGCTGAGACATTTTGCTGTTAAGGTAAGACCAGTTCAGTTAACATCCTACGTCACTTCTTTTGTTGCCTGCGAATCCATTCCTGCGAATCGTTATTGCCCATATTAAAACTCTCACAGATACAATTGCCCAGTGTGTAACAGTCAGGCCGACCTATTTCAAGATACCAGGCCCTAACATGTTTACAAACATTGCTGTTAACTGGTCTATATATATATCGGTCTTTCCACACCATATCTAATTCTCTGAATGCTCCAAAAGTTTCAACTAAACGGTGGTTGAGGTCTTAGATAATTGTGCCTATTGCACTGCAGTACGCACCTTGGTATTTGGAGAGGTGTACCACTTTGATGTTTCTTTTTTTTTTCATTTGGGACTGTGAGGACTGTTGTGTAGGAGTGACCGACTCATTTGCAATCCAAGAGTAATCTTATCCACTATTTAAAATATGGTCACTTAAATGTTTTACACAAAACGCCATATTGGTTTTTCGTGATGGTCAACTCAAAAATATTAGTTTGCTGAAAATAATAAGAAAAGTGAACAACAATGGAAAGCTTGGCGCTTTCTATGGGCCAAGTGTTGCCTACTAGTCTGCTGGTAGGGATTAGGAGTACTTGTGAAATTCGTCCATTTTTGGCATCCTTGTTTTTAATATTTTTCACCCATATTCCTTTTTAGAATGAATCTATATTATTCTATTTAACTTGACAACAATCTCTGAATGTTTTGTAAAGCAATAGTTGAGGAGTAAATGATTCTAAATATTGTAGGTACTTTCAGAAAATACACGGCAGTTAAGGCGTTATCATTGGTTATAATGATTCTAAATGTCATTAGTGGGTACTAACCAGAAAATTATGTCATTTTAAAAGCACCGTGCGTATTATCAGTTGTTTGGGTCATTTACAGAGGCGTAGGGCACTGACTGATAATGCGTGATTTGCTGACAACATGCCTTCCTACAAATGCGAGGCGCAGAATGAATACTAGCGGTCACATAGTAGTAGTTAATAACAATAAGGTATATAAATTGAATTGGGGTTCATTCCAGTATGTTTAAATTAAATGTTTTATTCTCTGCTACTGTCCATTCAATTAGCTCAGACCTTCGGTTTTTAATTAATATTAGAGATGGTAGAGGTGTCGGGAAAAAATCGTGAAAGAAAAGTTTGTATTCACGAAATTACCCAACAGGATTTTTAAATTTCAAAACATATGAATGGAATTTTACCTACAAATCTATTGAAATTTGACCCTTTTCCCCTCAAAGATGTAAATGATCTGTCCAACGTCTGGTACCATTAACAAATGACGTGTGAGGCGGTCTTTGGTATTATACATACGAGGTAGGAAGCGACTATCTATGTAGCGATACCCACTGCGATCAATATCGGCGGACCAGAAGACCTTGGTCGGACAGTGACTTGCACATATTGTGTCGTCTTAAAATGACATAACACTTACAAAACTGTGTGGGAGATTTCGCCGCCCGTATCGATTGAGGGCTGCTCATTAAATGACGTTGCGTGACGTCAGAATATTTGAGAAACAGCCAGGTTTTTGAATCATTGGAAATTTGTATTTAAATGTGTAGAAGCTGCAAAAAATTCACCACATGCGCAATAGGTGTAGCAAATAAACCATTCTATCAATGATGGCTACTTTCCCCGTCAAAATCGTAATTAAGAGTGAAGCTTCAGAGGATTTACTGCATCGTTCCGTATCCAGTTTTTCTCTTTGGCCTTTGATCGCTACATTTTGGCGAGTAATATTTCGAACTTATTTCCTTCTAATCATCTTTCAAACATTTTATCATAAGCCGACATTTTTATAGCAAATCCTGAAGGTTTAACCTCTATACTAGTACTATATTTGACTTGCATCGGTTGTAATAAACTTGTGGCGTTTTCCATTATGCATAGATTCAACCCTTCGAAATTTTGACTGTTTCTGCATGCCGCCCTGGTTGAAGAAGCCCTGAAGCACACGGCACGCTATAAAATGCTCATTAATTATGCTTGATATTCTTTGTAGCCTGAGTCTCCGGCCCTCATTCATAACTAACAAACATTGCGGATAAGTGCATACGTTTTCAAGGACTAAATGATTTAGCGGATCTGTGAACGAAATTTCAAATGGCTTCAACGGCGAAGTTTTCATCGTGCATAATACAAAGAATGTATTGTATTTGTATTTCTTTGAAAGTTTGCAGCGACATATTTTTGCCCTGGAACAAAATCCCGGGAATAAAATAGACGCTATTTATACATTACAAGCATATCGATCAATGTCTTCTACTGTCAAAGAGCGATGCAACGATTTGGTTATTCTTTCGTGTAATTTCTGCACGAAATAATCAATATAGACATGTATAGAGTATAAATGGAACAGTCCTGAAAAAGTTTATGCTCATTACGAATATTCGGCCTGTTCCAATTTCTTGCCGTTTGATGGCCAAAAATCACAGAAATTGAATAGAATTGGGTGTGAAGAAATACTTTTCAGCATGCACCTTCAAAATCTTGTTGGGTAATTAGATGAATACCAACTTTTCTTTCACGATTTTTTCCCGACACCAATACCTTCTCAAATATTAATTAAAAACCGAGGGTCTAAGCTAATTGAATGGACAGAAGATACTCTCTTTAAGTCATACAGTCAACGCACAAAGCCTTACATGTGTTTTTTTTTATAACTATGTATTCTCACTGCTTTATTGAGAAACCAGTAATGTATTTCTATTCAACACTTGTTATGGTCACAAAAAGAAGATTGTATTGCTATGTAGGTTACAGTTATGTACATATGTGTATGTGACGGGTAGATTTCCAGGTATGAAGTTATACATACAATCATGAAGGTGTTGTCTAGGTTATATATTTATTATTATAGTGTAGCATATTTGTAAATGGTGAATGTTGCTGCAACAAAATAAAAGCATATAGCACATGGCGTGTGCCATGTGGGAGAGAAAAAAAGAAGTCTTACCATTCTCATGACGCATATCAGTGAGTCCTATATAATACCGTTCCCTGTCAAAGCAAAACAAACAATTAAATAACACGATGAAATGTATTTCAAATTACATCATGATTTCACCACCCAATAAGACTGTCCTAGCTACAGTGTCAATATATAAAATACAGAAAATGGGAAACGGCGTTTGTACATTTACTGGATCATATTTGATGCACACTTATTGAAGGACAATTATAAACTAAACGAGAGTAAAGAATCAATTGGCTGAAGCGGGCTTCAATATCGATCAGAGAGGTAGTAGACAACTAGACATGTCGAAAAGGGTTATTTTAAAGCCAAATTTCCACGTGGGCAGTTTTCCTGCCCCCTCTATGTAAATTACCTCTTTCTCCCTCTTCTCTCCTAACTTTCACCATACTTGACAAGCTTTACTTATCGAAACAGTTTGAAGCCACCCCATGATTATGATTTTGTTCAATATTTTTTTACAGTGTACACGTTTTCATTTCACATTCAATCTCTGATATCACACAATGGTGTTATCTTTAAAAGTGATAAATCAAGCGTTCGACACCTCATCTTAATACATCCTTTTCCATTCAAACATTTAAAAATGCATTGTATTATACATCAGTTGCCTATAAGATAATTTCTAAAGCACCCTTTATTTTCGCCTTACTGTATAAACCAGTATTAATGAATTACGCAATGCCATCAAAGGGTTAGATGTTTTTTACAGGGGTGGCAGAAGATATGGTCCTCGGGACCCATAGTCCACCTACAAGACTTGTCGTATATATATACCCGGACTATGGCTCCGGGCGGACCATATATCCTTTTACACCGGCTTACTATAAGTCAGAATTTTCGTCATTCGAACAACGCAAATATTCTTTGTATAAATTTATATCAAATATGGTCAAGATAAAAGTAATGCAAAAACTTAGGGCGCTATATCAATGTCCGTTTTCCTATAGAATGAAACAGGTGTGATATTAAAGACTTTAATCTTTCGAAAAAATAAAGAGTAAATTTTACAGTATCGTTAAAGGTAACATTTCAAGAAATCTTACGCCGGCGTCGTAGGTTGAGGGTAGTAAGCCATAACCGCGAAGTATTCCTCCACGCTGTGAAAAACTGGCCAAATCACCTCCTTTCTCCTGGCAATATTGACGAGCACTAGGCCATGATAAATATACACCTTTAGGATTTATCTAGATAGAAAGATTCGAATTTAAAACAAACAATTCATACTGTATCGGTAATTAAGCACTGGGTGATAAACATTACAGAATATCATGGAATGTGTATGCAAAAAAACATATTGTAGGTTCAAAGACACTATTTAAAGTTGCATGATAAGCGTAATGCTCCAAGCAAACTTATTGAAAATACACTTTTTAACTACTGCTCAGCAACGCTTATACTACAGTAATATATTCCATTGTCGCATGGATTTTAAAAGGAAACTGGCATATTTTTGCATATAGGACACACTCAATTATTGTCAAAACTAAGGTGTTGCATGTTTGTATTCTTGTACATGTGTTAACCCTCACCTGAAACGAATAAACCTGAAAAAGTTTCTTGTCTACTTTTATAATAAAAAAACTTTATTCCAATGACTCAGGTTGCACTGAAACACAAGAAAGTGCACATCCGATTGATGAAAGTTTTCCTGCACACCTTTTATATAGATTGGCCAATGATCTTCTTATTAATGTTATCATTGCCTATAAAGTTTCTCGTTTTACTAGTGGTATGTAAAATTGAACTATTAGAACGAAGATTAAAAATGAAGACTAAAAATGAAGCGAAAAGGCTAGAAATGACCAACCGACTTCGACTTTAAAGTAGAGCCCTTTTAGGTGGCTATTATAACATTCCCGGGAGTAAATTTGTTTTAGTGTTCAATGCAAGTCCCAATCTATCCATTGCAGCTATTTGATGGAAATTGTATTTTGCTGGAAATGTGCCTGTGTCCCTTTAATAGAGTCTTATTTTTATTTGGGGCACATGTGGGGCAGTGGATCAGTGCTCGCCTCATAAGCGTAAGGTTATGGGTTCGAGCCCTGCTGTCGCCAATGTGTTATGCACTTGGGCAAGGAACTTTACCTCGCTTGCCTCTCTCCACCCGGAAGTATAAATGGGTACCGGCACATGCTGGGAATGCAAACAGACTCGCTGTGCGGTGAAACCCCCACAGCAACATATGAGGGGAGTCTGGCCCAATACGGAAGGAGAATGGGGCACTCGCCTGGCACGCACCTTTTGCATTTGCATTTTTGGTTTCTGACATGATTTCTCCGGGGATTTTTCTCTGTATCATGCGTTGGGTATACACATTGGTAATCATTTATAAAATCGAGAAGCACAAGGCTAATGTCATCATTAGTAGACATTGCCTCGATACTTATACACATTTTGACCTTCTAGTTACTGTCTTCTACGATAGACAACCATTCTAAAACAACCAGAGATTAGGCTGCCCTCGCCACTCCCATTGCTATTTTTAGAGGGAGTCTGTATCTTTTGTAATAAAATAAAGATTTTGTTTGTATATATGATGCCATCTACCAAAATATGTTTTGTACTGAAATATAAAAGCCATCTTGATAGTAAAATAGAGATTTGTTCAAAATAGCTTAAAAAACCCAAACCAAGAAATTGAGATTACGGGAGTTTGTTTTTTTGCTCCTCCCGCAGAGACTTTATTTGACAAAGGTTTGCATTATAAGCATTCTCAAAAATTACACCTCATGGCCATTTACGCCAAGACAATCTCTATTGCATAAATGTCCGGATTTTTTGGACATTTTCAGCATTAATTTCCGGCTTAATTTACGAACCATATGAAACCTAACACATCCATCGAAAAAGTACAATGAAACTAATTTCTCATTCGCTTTACTATGGGACATCAATATCTATGTTGTCATTTTGCTCAATATCTCTTACAAGAAATCTGTCTTCCGACCCAACCATGATGACTGTATGTACGTACGTACGATCATGAATTACGCTCCTTGGACTTAATGGACAGTTTTGAAAGTATAATGATCGCCCCGACATGCTCCGTAACACAAAATTGAGTCGTAAGTACAACTTGATGAACATCTCTATCATTAAACTGTTAGGCCCTGAGTAAAACTTATTTAGCAATGTCTTTCTAACAAGGTGACTTCCAAAGATTCCAATCAACCTACTTTCTGCGATTAATTAAATAGTCAACTCGAATTAACGTCAAATTCAAAGGTTGAGATGGTTTTCCGTGTATAAAACATTCCGGATCCTAAACTTTTATTACAAAGTGGTGATTTTCGCCATGAAGGAAATCGATATCAGCTTAGCTATTTTCACACAGTGATTAATAGTGTATGGGCAATTATATATATTTATTTATATCAAAACACGATTTGTAAATGAGGGCGCCATCCTCAGGAATCTCTGAGGTCCGTCTTTTAAGCGAGAATCCCTCGTTGGCTGTTGCAATAAGCTACTATCGAAGTCATTATTTTGTATTTACATTTTCTTAATTTGAATGGAAATATAAACAAAGGTAGGTATGAGAAGGTTCTTCTCTATCATTGTAGGTGGATGATCCAATCGACCAACCTCGTCCCTCTACTTTATCCATCAAATTGAGATTTTGGCATCAGGAGAAAGTTCATATTGTTCTAATAGCCACAGTGAAATTTTAGGCACGGTGTGGTGGATTGGGTGAAAGAAGATGAAGATAGTCGGCTGGGAGCCTACAGGCCGTGGGGCTCCATAGGGACGATAACGGCCCCCAATAACCCAGTGCGTGTTAAAACTAACGTTGCCGGAAGAGCCAACTGAATCGATTGCCCTATTGTTCACCATTGTTCCCGGATATGAGTACCGCCGGACAATGGGTACTTCTACACCCGCGGAACACCTTTTCATTCTGATGTATGAATCAAAAACGTCTCCAAATGTGGTATAACCACATTTATAACCACCATCTGTGCTATTGCAAATACAAATTTCTTTTCATAGTAAAAGCCATCACCGACAGTCGACGTAATTGTCCAAATTTTAAGTGAATCCGAGACCTATTGGGACGTCGGTGAGCGCTAATCTGTATAATTTACAATAGCCTATAGATTACTATACTAATTCATTTCTGGTAACCTTAAAACAACCGTGTTATAATAATTACTTGTCAACAATCTAAATGCTAAGGTCCGTATGCACAAAAAGCTAGACAGGTTTTAAAGTTAGAACATGGTCTAAGTCAATAATTATTTTCCTCAAAAATGATATGATTCACACTTTCTTCGTAAAATAACTAGTAAATTTGAAAGATTTAAATGCACATTTCAAAATAAATACAAAATACGTCGCATTGGTGTTAAGGCAAAGTGTCCTTTTCTGAAGTGGCACAGGAAATTCACACTTACACCCGGTTCTAACCTTAAGACCCGTCTGACCATCTTTTGTGGCAATCCGGGACTTAAAGGTCAGGTTCATACTACGCTTGCACTGCGCAGTGCAGTGCCGATATATCGATCACGTTTGCTGCAGCAACTCAACGCAACCCGCTGCCGCTGCAGTTAAAAATAAATTTAAATCGGCTGCAGTACCGCAATGCAGTACATCCTGGACAGAGAGCACTGCAACTTACCGACACGGCCCGTTTGCAGCGTAGTATTAACGAACCTTAAGGTGGCATGGCAAACCTTTCAATGGAATAAACCAACAATCTCAGGTTTCATGCGTGTATCTGGTTGGGTTGCGGCTAAGATCGGGGATCGTCGATCATGGCGACCTTTAATACATATTTACACATAAGAGTTCCAGGCAGATCGCCATATTAGTTTTTCCACAAGGCCTTTTGGGGTTTCAGTATTGCATTGCGCAAATATCAAATTTTCTCCCAGTTTAGTCCCTGGTGATTTTGTTTGTCTAGCATCTTTTTTTATTTCTTATAATTCATTATTTTAATTTTTATATTCAGTAATTATCGAGTATATTTTTGTGTCATACTCCGAATGTCACGTTTCACAGTAGATTCCTCCCGCAATAATGAACATGTCAGCTACAACTTGAACAGACCCATAAGGTAAAAATATGTTTCCCTCACCACTAGAATGTTTTATTCAAGTGGTTTCTTGAAATATGTTTTCATTGTTACCATTAAGATCAATTTTTATGTAGTCATTGGCCATTATAATCAAATTGATGTATTCATTGTACAATACGAATCATATTGGTGTTTCATAAAAAAAAATGTGGAGAGAAAGGCAACAAAGCGTCCTTTGAAATCACATAAAGAGGATAGCCACCAACACGTAAGTGGTCAGCATAGATTCTTCCGACATTCTTTCAAATAATTGGCATTACGCTTTCCGTAATCACTTTGATTGTGTTTCATTAGTAGCTCTGATAAAAAAAATTTTAGTTTTAGATAACATGTTGTTATAATCTAACAATAGTGTTCAACGAATTTCGAAGCTTCATAAATAGCAATTAACAATTTTGAGAACTATTTTTCCCATATTTTTTTTTAATATTTTAACCCTAACACCACATCTGTTTCAGCGTGGCTTACGGGCCGGCCCGCCTGAGGGGCAAATTCCCAGTCTTGGGAACTTTCCCTCTCCGGGGGGTCAAAGGACATTTTTCTGTCCCGGTCAGAGTGTCTAAACAAAAACGGCTGATTTACAGCATGATTTTGTCAATTTTTCCCCGGCCAAAGTCGTCAGGGGGCAAACCTCCCCCTGCCACCCCCCCCCGCCTGTTCCGCCACTGGTTTCTTTTTTTTTTCTTTTAAGCCAAACTGCCTTTATTAATAATCAATTGATCAAAGTACTATAAAAAATACTACATTATACATTTAGGTTATTTCTCTGGTGACAGATTAAAAAAACACAACATGATTATATTGGTATACATTGCGACCCACCTTCTCAACCCCGGAACAAGTCACAGTGACCTCCCTCACTGACCAAGTCCAGTCAGAAATATCAAATCCCTCCCAATTCATACATCCACAACAACTAAAGCAAGTATGACATTTGTTGCCTCCACATGGACCAATCCCACTCAGCAAAGTGAGGATTTTAAGTCTGACACAAAAATGTTTGCATCCCACCACATGACTACACTTTTTAGTATCTTTACTTTTAAGCACCTGCAGACAAAAGAACCGGAACACTAACAGTCACCTGTGCTTTATGTACCCAGCTATCTACCCACTTTGATTGGGTAATTTGAATATGCATCGACATAAAATAAGGTCTTTGAACCTACTGATTGATTTCTTCTGGGCTTTAACTGGTCTTTCAAAACAACTGTTTTTTGCAAAAAGTGTGATTTTCACAGCTGTGACTCGCCCCGGGCCTGCAAAAAGTGGGTCAGCATATTAAATGTTCTTAAAGGCCCTATGACCTATCGGTCCCCTATTATCAGTATTCACTGTTTGCATGGTCAATAAAGTACAAGAACTGGAAGAGTACATACCATACATGGTATGTATGTATATATAATGATAGGACCTTATCCTAGTGGCATTCGACAGGATAATCGCCGCGACCGTATGGGTCAATGCGGGCAGCACGAGAGCCGGAGGCTCGAGTGCTGCCTTCATGACCCATACGGTCAAGTGCAATTATCCTGTCGAGTGCACTGAAGCGGTGGGCCGTATCCGTCATATACTTTTAGAAAATAGCTCAATCATTACATGAACATTAATATTACTGTGAATTTATCTAATTTTGAGGTAGTTTTTCAAATCAATAAAAAACACCTCTATAACTCCAACATGGTCCAAAGTTATCTCTTAAATAGTTGGCCAAAAGACCTGACGCAATTCATGTTGATAGTTTGTTTTGAAAATGATCGGAAAGTGCGCGAAAAATCAGACTCTCTAAGACTTTAGAGAATGGCTAATCTTTCTCGCACCTTCCCTGGCAGTTTCAAAACATACCATATTGATAAAACGCGTCAATGAAATTGAAGGAAAGATAGACTTTTCGCGCTGCCCTTACTTTTTCCAACACAAACCCATCAGTTACACGATTTGCATTAAATGCATATTAAATTTTCTACTTCTACCAATCCAATGCCCCACTGTATTAGATGTTAAAGACCACCGAAGACATGATGTACAAAACGTGACTGTTCTGCATGAAAACACTTTATTTGTGAATTTTGATTTTGGGTTTCTTGAAGTAACCTTAATTCTCAGGGCTTACTAATGATATAGCAACATGATATAGTCCATTTCTCTATAGTCCATTTCTCTACTCCGTGCAGTGATGTAAATAACAATTGACGGAGCTTGTACGCACGCGTCATGTATGCCATCTTTGTGCGCCGAGTGTAAAAACGCCGTCGCTTTAAAGCCAGCGCTTGCGGTATACTGGTGCGGCCATCAAAATCTCGCACTGACGTCCCTGCACGGAGGTAGGGAAGTTTCGTAATAGCAGCTAACTTTCTGAAGCTTTTCGTATTTTGGGTTGGACAAATTATAACATAAGGACTTTTATATTTAAGATCAATATTTTAAGTCAACGTCGTTAATTAAGATATCGCGTTTCGGCAAGAAACAGTACAAAATCCCATTTAATTTTGAATGGTCTGCGCACGTGAATTCACCTAATACTTTCACTAAGAAACCAATATTTTTTTGCAACACAATGATTGAAGGTAGACTGCACCATAGATGTAGAACTAAGTTCGTTAGGGTCATATATACGATGCAGGAATGTTACTTGAATATTGAGCTTAAGTCGATATCACTGATGACGGTATTTCTATTCCTAGTATCTAATAGGAGTTGTGACTTGTGTTGACCCGCGTGCATTATCTGATGACCGTGCATTATCTGATGACCGTGCATTATCTGATGACCCTTGCATTATCCTGACAGAGCCCAGTGCATTCGTGAAAAATAATGCCCGCTGAAAACAATAGATCAATCTAACACAGAAGTATATATTCAGATAGCGCACTACAAATAAATAATAATTGATGGCAACAGCAGAAATCCGCCATCACAGAAATTTATCCATTTACTCTAGTGAATTGTGCCAATTTATTTTTGCTTTTAAACAAAAAAATAAAAAAAGTAAAAAAAATATATAATATTCTGTATAAAAACTGAAACTTTATGTATCTTTTGATGACATTTCCATTTGTAATAAATTGTCTGTTGCCACAAAATTAATAATTAACGCCCAGAGAGGGATCATTATATTACATCCAAAAAAATTAAGCTTATTGTAGTCAATTTTATACTCAACCTTCTTGCTCATCCAATCCAATTATTTTAACAGAAATCTGATGATATTGGCAACTATAAAAAAGTTTTCGTCAAAGTTTCTATATCACTCTTACAAAAAATACATAAATTGTTTTTCACATTTTGCCTCATTATAATAAAAAAATCATTAGTTTTGCAATATTCTGTGATAAACTTAAACTGAATTTCTAGTCTTTTGTATCTATAGTACACTTAAATGCCAGACCAAATATTTTTGGCCATTCATATCCATGGTTTGTTTTGGACGATATTATTCCTTTGTCGGTAATTCTTTTGGGAATATCTTGCATTTTTTCCAAAACCTGTTCCAGAATTAAATTTAGTTGAGGTTTTTTTGTTATACAGAAAATACAGATAAAGGGTCTACTGCTACAACCTGTTATGTATTTCCAAACCTGTTACATTGATTCAAGATTTTTTTCCACTTTGAAGGGAGAGCAGAGACTAATTTATAATAATCTTGAAAAACCAATCACGATTACTAGGAAGCTTATATGCCACATTTTTCAGATTCATTAATTTTAATCCTTGTAATAATGCATTACAGGAACAACCAATTCCATCCTCATACTACAAAATCTTCCAATAACAGAGTTTATGATCAATCTTAATAAAAGAATAACAACCATATAACTTGGTTACAATAACACTGGTGTCTAGCTTATTCGGGAGGGACTGAAGGACATGAGGGGAAGAGGGGAAGATGAAAAGTCACAAATTCGGGTGGAACTCGAACTCTTATGTATTTAATTGTGTCATCAAGCTGCAAATGATTTTTTTCCGCTTTAAAAACTTATATCTCAAAAAGTAATAGCTTTGATCTCTAATTTCCACAATTATAATGAAAATTAAAGTGCTTATTTGTAATTAATAATAAGTTCAAATAGCATTTCTAAAATATAATAAAAAAATAAAAAAAATATATAACTTAAAAAAAAAAAAAAAAAAAAAATCTCAAAGTAAAATGTATCTCAGTTGTGTATTTTTAATCACAATTTACTTTCTTAATTAATCTCCTCTGAAATAGCAATACAATGCAAATACAAATTCAGACGAATGTCGTATTCGTTTACCACCCTTTTCCGTCAATTAGCCATAATCGGTAGGATTATCAGATTTAGAATTGTTTTATGATAAAAACTGCACAACTCTAAATCCAGCCAAACGTCCCACTATTCTTTACAGGGCCTCTGTATCATTTCAGGCGAGGGCTAGGGTATATAAAAGCTTTACAACCATCATGAACGTGCAAAAATACCAGTTGAAAAAAATCTTCCAGGGAGCACTTTTTCAAATGTGCCGGGTCTCTTTAATATATACGTAAAATAAAAAAGAGGTAAGCTATTTTTTCCTCGTTTAATAAAATTAAAAATATTCTTGAATAATAAGACTAAAAAATGCTGATTTTGGGATATTGTATTTCCACAGAAGATAACGAATAACGAATTAACTCAAAGAGCGTAATGGTGGCTACAGTATTGGACTGTATACATAGAGTATTAACTCTATGAAGGTATATTATATTTATTTTCACAACTTGACAATTACCAGGTTTCTTGCATAAGACTAGATCCACAACAATGAAAAGGGTTGTATTTAGTTATTTAAGATTACTCTGATTTCATAATATTAAGTTACCATTGTCTCATATTGAATCCCCAATGTTGGTGTGTGCCCTATATCTGATGCGTGAACCTCTTATCTACTTAGTTCAAAAATAAGCTTTAACATGCACACTGTGTAAGAGAAGCGGAGGTATTCTTCCAAAAGATAAGGGAAAATACAGCAAAGTTGACCTCAGTAAATTAACTGCAAGCTTTTGTATCCTTCACAAGCCAAGACTCAAATTCTTCACATTTACAATGTTACTGGTTTATTTTCCTATAGAAATTTATGCTAAAAATATCTGCTGAACTGTAAACTTGCATAATACATTGCATTCATCCATAATACGAAACGTCTTCATAACCAATTTTAATAAGCAAGGAAGCGAAGTATTGATAAGAGATACACCTCAATACAAGCACTGGGATTTTAGGTTGCAATGGAAAGAAACTTTGGCGTTTTCACAGCAAAGGTAGCTAAAATGTAACATTGTGTCAAAAATGTCAAACTGATTAAACAGCATTTTGCGAATTTCTTTCTTCATCGTTGATCTCTATTGGTAAAGAGATTAATTAAAAACTATCAATTTTTTTACCTTAATGTTCTGAAAAGTATCCTACAGCGGGAAATGTTAACGGTTGTAACATTTGACACACTGTTGCAACCGTTATGAATATTGCGGCTATTATCTGAAAAAGTATGCAGTGTGCATTGCTAGAATTGCACCGTAGTTTAAAGAATACTGCGCCATGTAGTACCTAGATGAAATGGGAACAATAGCTGGTGTGTATTTTTAAATTATGAGAAAGGGTATATAAATCAGTATTCCACATTCTTCAAAAACGAATTTCTGCAGCCGTAAGCTATGAAATTTATTTTGGTACCATTCAAATCTGCAAATCTCAAAATCAAACTTCTTCCCTGTTTTGGGATGTGTGGAAATGTCTCATGTCGTCTATGCCCCACATTTCAAGTTTGAGTGAAATGAGAAATGCCTTTTCTGTTTATAAATATGTAAAACGTAAGTTTCATGGCATTTATCAGCTTTTATCACTGGGAAAACCTGAATCGTTTGCCCCTGAGTGTATAAGGGCTTGTTTTTTTTTTTTTTTTTTTTTTTTTTTTTGGGGGGGGGGGGGGGCTCATGTCGACCCCCTGAAAAAACGCTTTTCAATAATGGGGTACGTCAATACGACCACATAACAGGAAAAATGAAAATCGGTTGTTAATTATTGAAAAAGGCGGTTCAAAAACCAATAACCAATTTTAATGTAGCATCAAAAATTCTCCCGTCGAAAAATGAAAGACCACTTTCCCGAAGGACTTTTTCCATAAAGTATGGCTCATCATAATTAGGAGAACATTAATACATTTACATTGCTGAAATAAATATTTAAAAATGTACTCCAGTACGGTTTTTTAAGTGGCCTAAACAAGTTTTGAATAATGATACCAAAACGCTATTTCATGCTAATTAGCATAAAAATATATCTTTTCCACCAAAAATATATTGATATTTAGGCAATTACATAAAATCTTGAGCAAAAATAATTTAGCGTTAAAACATGGTGTGCGGAAAACAAAATCTTGGGTCCACGTGGACCCCCCCCCCCCCACCAGTACTTAACATTCAGTCAGTTGTCTGGATCGTAAGCTTATAGTCCTCACAGTCCATCTTCTCCCGATTAAGCTATATACTACTCTACTCATTGGGACGAATTCAAAATCGATACATGTAAGATGCCATCCAAGATGGGTGCCCAATATTTTGCATGGAAATGGCACTTACTATAAACGGCGAAAGTCCGATCATTGTCAACCATTTTTGGATATTTGATGAGTAACGACTCAATGACACGTAACATAACCATACTGAGAATTTTTGGAAGTGATAACACAACTACAAACCACCAAAAATATATATTTAGCATACAACGTGATGCATCTCTGACCTTTAATGACTGACATTTGTAGCCATATTGCTTTTTGCTTTGTTAAGTCCGACGTGTGTCATAATTAATTTTATAAAGTGTGTGTGTGTGTGTGTGTGTGTGTGTGTGTGTGTGTATGGGTGTGTGTGTGTGTGTGTGTGAATGAGTGTGTGGAGGGGGCCTCTACTTTCAAAAGTGGAGGGGCAATTACCCCTCCCCCCACCCCCTGTTCAGCCGCCGAAATTTTAACAGTGGGAATTCATAGGTTGGAGAAAGAAAAAAAGAAACAAAAATCATGTGAGCTTTGATGTGCAACTATAGGTAAGAACTTTGGTAGGGTTGCAAAGTTTAAGGTAGTGGGCTACCATAATTTTAATTGTTTGCTTAATAGACCTATGGAATTCATTTATTGACATGATAAACATATGGGGGATACCGACAAAAAATATGTAATTTCAAGGTCACAGGTCACCTAATTTGCATAATAATAGCAGCCATCTTGGTTTTTTTAAATGTTCCAGTTACGACCATTATTGCCGAGTCGATTAATGATTTCATGCATTTTTGGGCTTATATATCTTACACAACCTCATACATTTCGTATGATTAATATTCGAATATGATTAATATTCGAAAATCACCTATGGCGATTTTACATGTTGATATAAGGAACCACATGCAGCGTAATATTTGCTAACGTGTTTCACACTTAAAATTGCTATATAATCTGAACAGAATGTCAGATTTTCATCAAATAAAAAAATATAGCATCACATTTTGCCAACTGACTCAGCTGTTTCGGGATTTCTTGTGGAAAGCAATTCATTTGAGAGTCGTATACGCACCTCGTAAAGGTAAGGTTCATGACTATTGACGGAAACAATATACCATTGTGTAAATGAAAAATTCCCTTAACCAAGCCTACAAAGACGCAGTAGTGAGGAATTCTTATTTGCATAGGGCATACATTTGATATGAAGTAATGCAAGGCGAAATTGGAGTATTGTGTTTTATTATCAAAAGTCCTAGTTTACAAAGGTTTTCAGAAAGTGCTTCTGGGCAAAGATTTCATGAAGTAGTTCTATATGTGAGAAAATGCATTAAGTGAACAATATACAAGTATAAAAAAATACAATGGTGTGTAAAAATATGGAATGCAAGTTGGACTATTTAGTTTGTAGTTGTTTAAACAATATGAAAGCAGCGGCGGTAATGGTGCTACCCCACTAGTGTTATGTTTAGATGAACGTACTTATATGTACATACACACGCGGTTGAAATAGTCTTTTCATTACCCAAGCACATTATTATTTTAGTCGCTGAAACAACATTGAATTATTAACAGAGGGGCGACTGTCTTTAATTCAAAGGCCTAGTGATGTATTTTGTTTGTATGAAGTCTGACATGAAATTATTGGCGTTAGGGTGTACTGGAGTGCATCGATTGTACACCATTATAATCGAAATGTTTGCTTTTTTGAGAAAGTTTTGCAACTTACGAATCACCATACAAGGTGGAATCGCTTACCGATCTTGACAGGGATATAGGTAAATAGAAACAGTAACTGTTATATTAATTCCACTATATTATTCTACAAGGCTTATGTATTTTTAATACCTTCATCTATGGAAACTAGTAATACACGAAAGGCAGGAAGTCTGCAACTGTTTGTGTGCTTACAATTACCACATTCAATAAGGAATGAGTATTCTCTTTTGTTTAGTTCGTAATATTATATTTTAATGTGGCCCTTACTGAGGCATAAGACGAGATCGCGATATCCACGTTTCTATTTACGGTGCACGGTGAACAAGTTAGCAAATTGAGGTGCATAAACAAATCTACGGGAGTTATAAAGACATATTGTTGTGATATGCTTCCCAGTGTTCATAGTTATAGACGGGTCCAATTGATGGACAGTTTCGATGGAGATCTGTAAATTACTTGCAGTTTTTACTTGCAGCTTTACAATTATATCGCTGTCACTAGGATATGTCACATTTTCACATATTGAAAATTCGGCGGCCAATTATAACGGCGCACAGCATGTCAACCCCTACAAAGCCTCCCATTTACACCTGGATAAAGTGAGACAAGCGAGATAGTTTTGATAAATCCTTATGGAGTCACTAATAGAAGCACAATAAGGTTTATAAGTCCAGAGTTATTTTATTCACGCTTGCAGTCTTCTAAGCTTGACACACTAGGCCAGTCAAAATAGAATGAATGCTGCGTTAACCCAACACTAATTGCAACAGAATTAATTCCAACAGCATTGTATTGAGAATACCTTTAAAAACAACATATCAAAAGTCTACTAAAATCAAAGGAGTGGAACATATATTTTTAAGGGGGTAAGGTTTATACAGGGGTCAAAATATGAAAGTATCAAACGCGTCGAAAAGTATGTCAACGTGCTCGTTACATTTCCAGGATTAAAGAAGGTATAGTTTGCCCTATCTGCAGGTTGTAGTTCAATAGTTATGAGTAAAAATAGGTTCAAGGTCAAGGTTCAAGGGTAAATTTTCAGATATATCCGTTCGTTATAAAAATGGTGTCAAATTGTTCGTCTAATGGTACAGAACCCGAAAAATATACTGGTTGCACCATCTACAATATTCGTTGCATAATTGGAACGCAAAATGTGACTGGGGACTACAGGGTCTATGGGAGGTCACTAGTCATAGCTCTGTAATTCTTATATAGAAAGTTCAAACAAAGAATCTATTTACATTTACTTATTTTGTGGGACAAATTTAACAGTTTACAACCAGTCCGATAAAAATCGGACCATTCTATGAATTTTACCCCAGGGTGACCTTGAACTGTTATGTGCCTATTGTACTAAAACTATAACGTGTAGATAGGGCAAACTATACTTTTTTTAAAACCTTAGGAGTATCCCAATAAATTGGTACATCATTTAAATCAATTCGAACAATTCTAATTTTTTACCCCTGTTCAAACGTTGCCCCCTTATTTCCACATGTTCCACTAGGTTGATTTTAGTAGACTTTTAATATATTAATTTTGGACTATTTCACAGTATATTAACACCAAAATTGTTTCTGTTGCAATTTGTGTTGGGTCAAATCATGAAATTACTGGACTACACGTAAAAAACTAAATTTGGCTCACAAAAAGAATGAAATCCCAACCGTAGCTTTGTTCATATTCACATTTGTCCCATTTTTATGAAAGTTACCTTTGGACTTTATCTCAAGGTTATCACTGCTTCTTTCTACAAGAAACCTCAAGCAAAAACATGTAAAACGAACAGTTTAGTCGGGTTTCTTTCTGACTGACAAGCCGGGCTGACAAGATTAAAAGTGCTTTCAGTTCAGTTTGGCAGGCTTTTCCTCAGACGTGAGGATATCTCCTGCCACTTGTGAGAGGGTCAGTGGCTGGTTCTGTTGGTTTTCTACGCTAGGATTTGCATACCAGAGCTTGCGATACAGTGTGAACATTACTCATAGGAACTTGCTCGGGACTTGTTCAACAACAGCGGAGGTGAGGGACGTTGAACTTCATGTACTTCTTATGGTTCAATCTGTACTAACACTGGGTCTTGTTGTGCAGTCTGCACAGAGACCGGGTCTATGTGGTTTGAATAATCCGATTGTTCAGTAGGTGATGACTCCTGTGACCTCAACAATATCAAGTTATCTATGTGAACATACAGGATGTTCTCACTGCTTTTGACCACATGCGTCACCGGCCCCAACCGCTGCAATACGATTACTTCGCCTTGCCGCGAAAATTCAAGACATTCACTTTGTCACCTGGGAGAAATTCACCAAGAGGCATTTTTCCCATCGTGGTGCTGTTTCAGCTTGTCCTGTTTGCGCTCCACTACTTTGGCCAGTGAAGGTTTCATGAGACTTAGTCTGATCCTGGGTTGGCAAAAAAAGTTCAGCTGGTGCAAAACTTGTTGTGACATGGGGATAATCTTCTAAATCAACAAGAAATTTGCAACTGTATGCTGCAAGGTTAAGCCAAGTCTTTACTAGTGTCCAAGGCCTGCTTCAATATTTTTACTGACCGTTCTACGGCACCATTGCTTGCTGGGTGATATGGCGGCGTCAATTCTAGCTCTATGCCATTATGTGCGCAGAATTCTTTGAATGTGGCTGAAATAAACGCCGGTCCTTTGTCCTTCGCAATGACTTCAGGGTAACCGTGGGCTGCGAAAATTGCCCTAAGAGCTTCAATCAGTGCGTTGGTAGTGTTGTTGGGCATCGGTCAGAATACGCGTCTTTGAATCAGCAAAAAATGTCTCGTGTATACAGGTACTGGTGATTTTTTTACCCCAAACACCAACGAAAGTGCCTCTCTCTGGAGTTGAGCATAATTGCGTTCACTACAAGCCAGCGTGCACGACGTAAACGCTATGGGTGAGCCATTTTCTGTAACATTTGACAAACTCGCTCCAATCCCGTATTTGGATGCATCACACGCCATCAATAATGGCCAGTTGACATCAGAGTGCGTCAAAACATATCAGATGTTAGCGCTGCTTTGGCACTTACCATAGTACTGTAGCATTTGCAAAAGGATCTTGGTTCCTGTAAATTGCGCGTGGTGTAGGTACTTCAGCGATTCCGCGTACTTTATCTGCAGACGGCGAGATACAGCTTTCACTAATCACATGTCCAAGGTACGTAACCTCGGTCTGTGAAAACTTTCGGCCATTTGCCATGCTCACAGTCTGTATGCGCAAGTCTTGACAAACACTGCATTCTGGCTTTTGTAAATTAATAGGGAGCTTCAATGGTACTGATTCAGTTGACCCTTCACGCAACATTAGTTTCACGCTTTATTCCGATGCCGTCTCTATGGAGCCTGGACAGTGGCTGGAAAATTCACCATGTCACTTTAATTTGAAAAGCGTTTGGCATTTCTTAATTTCCACAAACCTATGTGTTGACCGTGGCTGGCATAGTTTTCTTCTTTGTTGCGATAAAAATGGATTCCAATTGTAATTGTAAATGTAACGGACGATAAATCCCGCTCGGAATAAGAGCTTATAAAGGACATCGCCGGATAAAGAAATGAAAATGACACCCTCATATAGTTTATCAGTGAGAAAGGATTGACTTGAAGCGTTTGTAATTAAAGCCCATCTGCCAAGTTTCTATTTTGCTGGTTTTTCAAATAAATCCACTTTACATAAAGTCCCCAAAAGTCGGTTTAGGGTAAATTTATAATACAGGGCTTTCAAGGGACAATAAAATTTCCATATTTGAAGCATTTCCATCCCAGAACCACAATGCGCGTTGCAAGGATGTGAGCTTTATTGATTAGAAACATATGATGTGAGTGGAGTTTGGTTCTTGGGGTGGAAATGGAAAGACCTCATTTTTGGGCATTTTTGTTTTTCGGGGGGCGGAACACTACTAAATGGAATGACCAAAAACAACAACGAACTTTTACATACAAAAAATTTACCATTCATTAATATGGTATAAGGCATGATAATCTACCAAGGGCTCTGTTTTCAGTGCCTTGGAGTGAGCCGGGTTTTTAAAACAGGGAACATGACACGTCATGGGTATCAAATATACTAAAATACAGGGGATGTATTGCTCAATTTACAATAGTGAATGAAAGTTATTGAACTCCGCAGGGAATTGTAATTTTATTAGCTCATAGTGTAATTTAACTGGCTCTGATATATTAGGCCGCGGTCATGGGCCATTTGTGTGTATTCCAGAGTCTGCTTGGTGAAGACGGTTATATAATACCAAATTTAGCAGCATGCAAGTATAGGTATTTGGGTGGTATTGATTTATAAAGGGGGGCTGCCTCATGTAGCCTCTTGTACATTATGAAGGACCAAAAAGGTCTATCTATAGACGTCCACTTACAAGCTCCATGACACACGGCAGCTATGCAAACATTTTCTGTTTCTTCAATAAGTAATCAAGGTCATTGAACTGGAGGCATGCTATCAGCTGGGCTTTTTCCAGAGAGCATGCCCCCGGAGTTTCTCAGACTTTTCTCTTTTTTTGATTACAGTGTATTTTGGTGGATAAAAAATCACAGTGAGTACGTGAATAAAATAGTTGTGCAAACACCCAACTCAAAATGATGGTGAAATGTAAGTATTATAATTATAGAGGGCCTCCTTCTCTCCTTATCCGCCGATTGTCCTTGTATGAGTACGCTCGAACATTATCTAGCATTCTTCTAGAGGACTAAATTTCTGGAAGATCGAACGATAATCCTCGTGGATTACCCATTCACATTTTTCTCGAGTCAATATTTGGCAAAGAATAATATAATTCGTGTGTGGCGTGGGTACGCTGCGCAGGTAAGGGCAAACCTGGACTGTGAGGTTAACGTGGATAAATAATCATATGCGTTCGCTGTCCAAAAATACACATAAACTTACGATAGAGTTTTACTGAACAATACACAGAACTCGACTTACGTAACATGCTGATACACACATATTATATTAGCACTCGGCAAAGACATTAAAGGTCATCATGATCTGTGCCACGTTCATCGACCCATGAATATGTATATTCCACAATCCACTAAAACTTATCATTTGAACATGAATCTTTCGGGAAGTTACAATTGACAATGTGAAAAACAATTCATAGCGTCTCATAGCGTCAAAGTCGAAATGATTGTGACTCAGGCTACACTAGAATAAGATAAATAGTCTTTGATGTTTGTAGATACAAACGCATAGCAGTAATTTTGCCAAAATAGTATTCTTAAATTGGATTAATAATTGATTGTTTCAATTGAATCCTTTAATTGCTGAGTTACGATCCTAACTGGATTCAGCTTATGCCCAATATTGCATCATAATTCAAAATCTATTTTAATGTGAAGATTTTGTGAAACTTGATATCAATGTAATGCGTATTACCTACCTGGTAGCAGTGATAACCATAACCCAGCCAACCAACTCCACAACCTTCAGCATTCGGTTCAATAGACGATAGGCCTGTAATAAAGAAAAACAATTTGCACGAGAAGTATTAGATCAGTGTAAACTGCTCATTAAAGCAATACCAGCACATTTTTTTGAAGAGCGGCCCCTCAATTTTCAAAATTGGAATTTTTTGTAGAGTAGTGTTGGTAATTGTCTAGTAAACTATACCTGCGAATGGTAATGATCAAAAGTACCATATTTGTCATAAAAGAAGCGATTTTGTGATTAGAATCGGCATATCCGCTGGTAATTTAACGGCGGAGCTGGAAACAGCAAATTTCTGTCCATCCATTGAGAAAAGTATTGCCACCTCACTAAAATGACCATTTACCTGAACCAACTGAACATCTAATGCATGCAGTCAGACAGCATGTCACGCTTTGTGCCCGCAAAAGTTATGATTTCTTAGCGCGTAATTTCCAAGCTAAGTGCCTGTGCCGAATCTTTGCCGAAATGTTTTCCGAAATGAAAGCTTAAATTTAAACCATTTTAAGTGGGCTTGGTACAAATATTTAATGCGCTAAATGAGTCAAGAAATAAATCTGTAGTTTTTTCTTTGACTTGCATATCAGAATATAAGATACATATAAGATGTCGCGTAGTGTCCCCAAACAAACCGTTTCCGACAGATTCTGGCAAACTGAGCATTGCCAAACTGTTGATAAGATATGTGGTGTGGCAGGAGATATAGTCCCCCGGTCTCACAGTTCGCCAACAATGGTGAACAATAGGACAATCGATTCAGTGGACTCTTCACGCAACATTAGTTTCTAATTACAAAATTCCTTCTTTTGCGATACATAGACAAGTTCGAGCTTTACCATTCACAGGTATAGTTTACTAGCCAATTACCAATGCAACTGTGAAAAAATCTCATTTTTTTAAATTGAGGACGCCCTTTAAAATATGTGCTGGTATTGCTTTAAACGATTGGTGATGACTTAAATTTATCTGGGGCAAAATGTTTGCTACATAAGGTTAGACTTGCAGATGTTGTAACCATAATTCATCAGAGTACAATAAAACAAAGCAAAATAAAATCGGAAAGGGAAAAAAATTACAAAAGTAACTAGAGGCAAATTGTGCTCGAAGAGAACGAACCTAGCCGTGTGGACAAAATTAAAATTACCACTTGCTGACCACTGATCAGAGCTTCGTGTATACCCCATATGTACTGACCATAGGCAATAAATTACACAACTGTTGTAATCAGCGCGCCTTATTTATCAGAGAACGACGGTTCCTGTGTATGACCACTAGATGACCACTGGTCAAAAGTCTGTGTACCATATACGTTGACCATGAACAAAACATGCATAAGGATCATGATAAGGGCCATTTATTTTCCGGAGAAAAGAAAATCATAGATTTTCATAAGATTTTGGCCAAAAATGGCCGGAATTACCACATGCTGACCACTAATCACAAATTTGTGTACACCCCATAGGCACTGATCATAGGCGATGCATGACTGTGCATGAATGGCAGGATTAGCTCGCACTGTTAAAAATGACCATAAAAACGTCGTTTAACTGGCAGCTGGGACTCGAAACGTGGAAATAACTGTAAAAAACGTCGTTTTAACTGTTATGAGTCCCAGCTGCCGGTTAAAACGACGATTTTTATTATCATTTTTTACAGCGGACATTATTTGTATTTACTTATTTATTTTATTTATTTTAATTATCTTTATACAGGGCGGACCGATCAGCCAGGGCCCTGTTTCACTTATATACATGATAAAACACATGATAAAACACTATAAAATTACATTCAAATACAATATAAACATGATAATTAAATACATAACTGAAGAAATTAATTGGAAGACAAAATTCACAAAAACTTATCAACTTATAAACTTATATTTTTACCCCATTATACTTAAAACCATGTTTGAAACATTCTAAATCGACACCTTTTCTTGGAGGTAATGCCGACAGACCAGCTGTGAATTGTCGTGTGCTACAAGCGTGATTATCACGTACATACTTAAAGGTCCCAGGAACTGCAAATACAATTGATGTGGTTTGTGTCAAGTCTACAAGGAGGGACCAGGAAGCACTCAATATTTGGGTTGGTGATGACATCATTAGTGAAACTATTGATTTTTCAGAGAGTAATAGAAAATTCCAGGTGACTGGTGTGAATCTATTCATGACACTGACTGAAAATCAATAGTTTCACTAATGATGTCACTGGTAGTGTGTTCATTTTTCTGGCCCTGTTTTTTGGAATGGAATGTCTCATAAAGATTTGGAGTAGGTTTATCATCTCATTTCCTGGGACCTTTAAATTTACATGCATGTAGGGTGGCGCAAGACCATTTAAACATTTGAAGACCATTAATGCAGTAGAATATTGATGACGATCAGAAAGCTTTTGCCAGTTAAGCTCGTGAAACATTTTTTTCTGAAGGGGTAAGAGAATTGACACCTAATATAACCCGAGCACATCTTTTTTGCAAAACATTAAGTTTACTCACATCATCATTATAACGACCATACCATACTAAATTGCAATAATCAAAATGTGGCTGGATCAATGTCTTATACACAGTGTTAGGAGTTATAGAATCAAGATAAAATTTAAGACGAAGTAATAATGCGAGTTTACCAAGTATTTTTCTCGTTACCTCATGAACGTTTTTATGCCAATTCAATTCACTGTTGAGTAAGACCCCTAAGCATTTGAAGTAGTCAACGATTTCAAGTGAAGTGTTTTGTACTGTAACATAATAATCACTATAATTTATATTATTAAGTCTAGCACGAGTTCCAACCAACATAACTTTCGTTTTGTCAATGTTTAAAAATAACTTATTTTATCACATAACCATTGGCATAGAGACTCAAGATCAGCCTCTAGTTTCTCTGAAGTTGTATTAATATCATTGCCACTCACAGATATTGTATCGTCAGCATACATATCGACCATGTTTTATCACACTACTTAAATTGTTGATAAAAATAATGAATAACAATGGACCTAATATACTACCTTGTGGCACACCTGTATTTACTTCTAATGGATTTGAAAATGACTTTTTAAAACACACCTTTTGCACTCTATTAGTTAAATAGGATGCAAACCATTTCAAAATAACATCATCAGCACCTATATCATGTAATTTCTGTGATAAAATTGAACGGTTAACAGTATAGAATGCCTTTCGTAAGTCTATAAAAGCAACGCCAGTCATATTACCTTCATTCATATTGTTCAACCAATCGTCGATCATATCAACAAAACATGTTTCCGAAGAGTGACATGGACGGAACCAGACTGACGTGAAAGAATGTTGTTTTCAGTAAGAAACGAATAAACATGATTATGGACGGCTCTTTCAAGAATCTTAATTGTGCAAGGTAAAACGGAAATTGGCCTGTAATTATTAACATCATTTAAGTCACCACCTTTATGAAGGGGAACAACTTTTGCCAATTTCCATTCATGTGGGAAAACACCAGTCTGTAACGACATGTTCATAATATAAGTAAGACTTTCAATAATGGCTGGTCTTGCAATTTTAAGGATACGTACACTAATATCGTCAAGACCTGTAACCTTACCAGCACTCATTTTCAATATTTCGTCACTTACAAAATCACAAGAAACATATGGAAGATTCATCTGAGGACGTACATTACCGCCATCATTACAATTAACATTAATATCATAAATATCGTTGTCATGGTCACAATTATCTATCAAATTACGTTCAACATTTACAAAGTGATTGTTAAACCCATTAGAAATATCAGAATTAGTCTCAAGAACATTACCATCAATTACAAGAGATGACGGGTTGACAGACTTCTTCTTTGGGAAGATATTTTTCAAAGTATTCCACAATTGACCAGAATTACCAAAACACTCGTTAACTTTTGTCTTAAAATATTTTCTTTAGCCTTACGAATCATCGCAGTTACCTTATTTCTGTACAATTTAAAAACATTCCAATCAGTAGCATCTTTAGAACGAATGGCTTTACGATGTAAATAATCACGCTTCGACATGTTTTTAAAAATATTGCCATATGTGTAGGGGGCTGTGATAATTTGAAATTTTTCTGGGGCCCCCTGCAAATATGCAGTGAACCCTACTGAACACGAATATAACAATGAAAAATAAATTTGAGGTGGGCAACCCCCCTGTAATACCCTCTGAAAGTTTTGAATTAAGGATGCCGAATTCAGAAGATTTGCACAGTGTATGTCTATAGGGAATATATTGGATAGTTATGAAACTAAAGATATTAGCCTATCATATGTAATTTTATGCATTGTAAACTAAATGTGTTCAAAACCTTACACTTCTTAATTGTTTTCAGTAACTTTTCTACATTTAAAGATATCAATTAGGTCTTTCATATACTTACAGTGTCCAAAGTAAGCGTCAAATATAAACTTCCCTTCAGTCTTCAATTATGATCCCAAACTGAAGATATATTGTGCTCTAAAGAAGTGAATAACCGCTTCACTCACTGTCTTCTTTTGATATCACATTGACTAAGGTAGACCATAATGTTTTCAGCATAGGTTGCTGTTAAGGAAGCTTCTTGTGATCAATCTGAAACCTGAAAAGATCCCTTGTTTTGCACTTCAAGATAAAGGCTTGCAACTTGACTGGTTTCATCAAGGTCCTGTGCAGTCATGAACTTGTCTACATCTTCAGCTGAAATGAATGCCCACCCATGCATGGTCTTATATTGCCTATATTGACCAACAGAAACATTCTTCAATGCCATTCATTCAAACTAATCTACCCCACTAATATTTGAGTTTGCTTTATGGCGGTCATGTATTAATGGCATATATCATCAGTTTTACAGTGGTGATGTCACTACTTAGGACACTCCATCCCATTTTGTTCAACCGAAAGGCTACAGCATAAAAAACCATACCATATTTTGAGGGGGGGCTCACATTAAAAAGTCAAAATTTGCAAAATAACACCCCACCCCCCTATTTTATATAGGGATATGTTTGTTAATTACGTCATTTAACATACACTGCCACATCTGTAAAGCATCATTAACATTATTACATTGTTTTACATCATTCCAAGGTACATCGAAAAGATCATTAAGAAATGATTCCTCATCAAAATTCTTAAAAGACCTAAAGTCAATGATGTTATGAATACCTTTATTCGTGTAAACTGGTTTTCCCTTTACGGAAATCATAAAATTTTCGCTGATTGTTGTTTGGATTACACCACATTCACCATAAAATTCAGGATTTGATGTAAAGAACAAGTCAATCAATGTACTACTATGATCTGTTACTCTTGTGGGGAGACTTATCTGTTGTTGTAGCTGGTGTAAATCACTAGCAAACTTGAGATTATTGACTTCACTGGAATTAACAGTGAGGTCAACCGAGTCAACAAAAAGGGATATTAAAGTTTGTATACCGCGTTGACTTAGGTGTAGCCGTCAGAAAGCTGTGACTCGTCCATGTTACCATTCCTGTACGTCATATACATACATACTGGTATCCAAAAATTGGCAATCCAGACGAATGGTGAGATCTTTAATAGCTGCATTCAGATCGTCCACTTTGCTATTTACATTGCCTTTGGTTCGGGGACATACTCCAGACACAAAGACTCTGGTAGTTGGAGCCTTCAGCATGATCAGGGTGATAATAGCCTCCATGGAAGAGACGGATTCTTCAATGGCAATATTTCTGGAAATGTCATTTGTCCCTACATGGATTATAATATTTTTGAATGCGGCCAAATCGGTGGGTTTTTCCAGTTCCTTGTAAACGCAAGATATAGTCCCACCGCTGATTTACTTCTGCGTCGATAAAGGTGTTCTCAATGACGTCTCTTAAGATGGAATCGCCAATGATCAAACATTGGGAAGAAGCGCCATGTTCATCAGAAATAGTCTCGTGATGAGGCTGGACAGTGTTCAGGTTTTCTTTCAGGGATTTCGTTACATTTCTATTTCTTTTATTTCATCTCTCCGTTTCATTTCACATTTGTTACAGAGGAATTGATCACTCTGTCGCATTTCCACTTCATCACTTTTGAGTTTGCACTTTACACAAGTTTTCATGACCATGTTCACAACGTAGGACCACGGCTGATTGACTGCTTAATGACGTTGTTTATCACACCTCTTCAGCGAGGAGAGTCGGCGATGTTGAGGTGTAATTTGGACAGTCAATTCTTGTTAAAAGCTAAGTTCAGAAATCGATTTAACATTCGTAGCAACACACTGTTGCGTACTGCGTATACCAATATGAAGTGATGAACGGAAAGAAAATGTCTTAAAAATCATGCAACGAGTCCAAGATTTGTTGAAATCAGTTCACGTAAATGATTACAATGTACTCACAATTAGTCCGTTTGGTGAAAATAATGTATTTGGAAATCAAAAACCGCTAAAATGATGTAAAAACCAGCACCTTGATCTCACAGTGTGTTTGATCGTCGAGAGGGATTTCGAGGTGTTGCCAGGAGAGGGATTTCTTAGATTTTGGCCAAAATGACCACACTGACCAATAGGTGACCACTGGCCAGAACCTGTGTACACCACATATGCAGCTCCACAAAAGAACTATATCGTGCGGAAATTGCTTTCATGTTGTTTGGAAATATTGCATTTTGATACTGTTCACAAATCTTTTTATCCGACCTATAACAGCGTTTGTTAACATGTTGTCTCAATTGAAAGATTATATTCATCAAGATTCTAAAGGCCTGTTTTGTTTGTTTGTCACAGATACAAAATGCTTTACAAATCTACCTTAAAAACCATAACTGTAATGTGTACCTGTACGTGGTATGCGGAACTCATGTGCATGGATGAATCGCTTAGACAGCAAAACATTATGTTCACGCTTTGCACAATCGAACTTCTCCACTGCTTAATAATATAATTAACCTTGATTGGGTCACTTGTATAGCGCTATAAAAACACAGAAAGGTCAAACAGCTTGGTCCTTGCCCAAAATGTCAGTGGTTTAGTTCTGACATCGTCTTTAGTGGTCTTGCCGGTGCTAATATGCACAATACAAAACCACACTTCATCAAAACATTTCCCATTAGTCCACTCAATCTATGAAAAGTACTAGGTACACCTGGACAAAATTGCTACAGAAGGTTTTTTTGCTATAACTAGCAGTAAAAGATCTCCCAAACAACATATCAAAAAGGTAGAAAAAGGGAAGCCTGGCAAGACATGCTAATTTGCATTTGTCTTAAGTGCACGTTTACGCCCATATTTCGATAAAGGTATATAGCTCATAAATGCATGTTTAGAGAGAT
>JAMKCH010013804.1:0-26698 GCA_023653785.1 Ophioderma brevispina | reverse complement strand
CTATTCAAAACTCAACAACATATTTCAGGTTAAGGCCAATGACAAAGCTAGGTCACTAATGAAGTTATAATATTGATTTACAAACCTTCAGTCGGAGCAGGGTGAGTGTGGTGCATCTGAACCAGGAACAGTTTCACGGTCCAGTAGCCAGATTCTATTTTATCTTTTCCTGAATCTTGTAAGATTGGAAGTATAACAAAATTGATATCATAAGGTAGTTAATATGTAATTTAGTACTTTTTCCAAACAGAAACACTCCCAATTCAGAATTGTATTTTGTAGATTTTTTGAATGTATTTTTTTTTTAAATTTGCAAAAATTAAAAAACTTTTTATTGTTTAAATTTTTCTAATTACAAACACTTTAAGGTATAAGAAGAGCAATTTGGGGGAAATGATTGTATGGTGATATTAGGTACTATTGGTTTTCAAATTTTGCAAAAGTAGCATTCGAATTAACACCTTGTTTGAAACATTTGATTTACATATCTTGGTCTGGCTTTCATTTCTTCCAAGATGGAATACAGAACAAGATTGATGTTTGGAACCTTCCCACAAATAGGGACTATTTAACATAATTGAACTGTCTACAGGTCCGCACATACATGATCATGTTATGTTTTATTGCAAAACTGTTCTCCTTTGCATTTAATTTTGCCAAAAGAAAAATTGTCTGCATTCTGAGGAGTTAAGAGCATTGAAACAATAGTCCACAAAATTGCTGGGTACCTGGACGAGGAAATATGTATTGAAGGTTTTTTTGCACCAAAATCACCTGTCGCTGCTTCCTGCAAAAATTAGTGTAAAGTAAGGTAAGATGATTGAATTCACAAAAATTATTTTCAACAAAAAAGGTGGTTCTTTGCTCATTCACAAACTTGCTTACAAGACAAAGTTGTCTAGGGTAATGAGCCATGCATTTTCTATTCCGATTGTGACAGAATCCATACACCAGCATGGTAATTAAAGCAATGAAGAGCACCCTCAATTTTCCAAAGGTTTTGAGATTTTTTGACGAGTGACCAGTAGTTATTGGTTAAGTGGATAGAAACTATACCTGTGATGGTAGAGCTCAAACTTCATCTATGACTTGCAAAACAGGAATTTTGTTGTAATTGGAATAATTAATATCGGAGATCTCCAACATCAATAATTCAATGTCTGCTGGAAGCACCTTCCAATATGAAATAAGCCGGGGAATTGGCCATGTACGTGTCTTTGGGCTTCCCAGTAGTTGTTCCATTGATTCAAGCAAGTTAAGTTAGAGGTCAGTTTTGTGCCACTATTTTATCATGAACGGACAAAAATTGGAATTTCCGACTCCGCTGTACATTACAATTAGGATCCCGATTCTAATTACACAATGAGTCCTTTTTATAAACAAAAATGCATTTTTGAGAATTGTCGTGTCGCGGGATAGCTTATTAAACAATCCAACACAAACTGTGAACACAAAAATCTAATTTAAATGTAAATTATTTGACTTCCGTACTTTTATTCTGAGATCTCTATCTTGCCGGTCAGTTTTGTGCACTTTTGGGCTGATTATCTCGAATAGAGTCTAACTAGAACTCGACGTGTAAAACCAGGGTTAGTTGATCATTAATTGTGGACCTTTTTTCTTTCAATGTACTCTGAAAGTGGCGTGCAAGTTAGAAATTTTTCATATGAATGGGTCAACCGAACATACACTTGCAAGATTGCATATGCATGGACTGATTTTAAAGGTTGCCAACAAGAGATTTTTGCTGGACATCCATATAATGAGTCATATGTAGTGTTTAATATTAGATTAGACACTCAAAAAATATTTCTTGACCTGTTTTGGCAACAGGAATGTCTTGAAGTGAAAATCAAAGGTGATTTAGTTGCTTTCATTTCAAATGTGAGTACAAGGCTGAATTTCATATTTGATCCATTTACCCAAAATTAGATATTTCACTATTTTTGAATCCAAAGAACTATTCTCAGCATAATCCTTAGAGCATGTGATATTATGATTGAAAAAAGCTTTGCATGCAGTGCAACAATCGGGCTTTTGATTTTTTCAGGATAAACGATCATCAAATCTTCGTTGCACCTTTGTAACTAAACCACCCTGGACCACTACCACTATGATATGGTCTTGTATGATTGGCTCTTTACAGTGCACAACAGAGATTAGCCCTTCAGTAACCAATCAAATAATGATTCTATCTTGTGTAAACCATTAACCACCATTCTTAAAGATTTTGAATGTGCTCATCATGATATAACCTTCAAGTAACCAATCAAAATAGTGCTTAAATGATGATAGATAGGCACGTAGTGCCCAGGGGGGTTAAATTAGATTAGGGCCGGAATACTCAGAGCAATTAACCTGTGATGCAGAAAAATTTTTCTAATATGAATTAATCATGTGCATGGAGTGAACAGCCACATTGTGAATGTCACAACCTGAAGGTGATGTTGTCAAAGAAATATTACCCTGGGGGGACATTATATAATATTATTCTGGGCTTTTTTCAAAATTACAATTGATTGTAATATTTGCCAACAATTTTGTACTAAGAGGGAAAAAACACGATAAGTTGTGGTTGCCATATATGTGATCGATTTATAATGTTGTAATGATTCCCAACGATGACGAATTACAATAAATAATTTGCATTTAGAGGGCCAAGATGCATATTGAAGGGGGGAATTTGATTGTCAGTTTAAGGGGGTGCCCTGAGTGACTAGAAACGGCTTTGGTGAATGGTGCATTGCTTTACTCAACATTGCTGAATAGCATTCAGCTGACAAGTTGGTTGCCGCTTTTTCAAATCAATCGGTACCGTTATGTGATACACACTCTATAATCAACTTAAAATTCTAACATTCCACACCTGCTTTATTTGTTGATAAGTAGGACAGTTCCATCGACCCATTATGTTAACAAAGCTTAGTGTAGTGCTCCCCTTTAAAGGTTTAAAAAAATGATGGACATTGCTCAAACCTGAATGTTTTTACTACCTGAGACCTACGTGACCATGGCTCTAAAGAAGGCTCTATGATTTGTTGAACCAATCAGCACCATGGTATGAATGGTGGTAGGACTGAAGAGGATTAGTCTTAAATACTATTTTTAATTGGTTACTCAAATGACTATAAGATGTAATTGACACAATCAGAAACACTGTAAGTAAATCCTGTTCTACTTACCATACACTAGTAAGGTCTGGTATAAGATAGCCTCTGCGTGAGAGTCTCAAAGTCCTGTCAGTATTGTGGTAACAGTAGAGCAGAACCCAAACTGCAGCTAAAGTGGCAGTACTATACACGGGATGCCAATAGCTAGGAATCTCGTCAAGGGCGTGTCCAGGTTTCTTGGTGTATGGGGGATCGAGATCGGTACGCTCTGTCCGCTTTTGCTTTGGGAAAGCCACAGAGGTACATAGAGTGGGGCCATCTAGTTTGACTCTGTTGTCGAAGTGAATCACGAGTGAAATGATGAATTGTCTTATTGCAGGTGAACGGGTTGCCACTGATGTCCAGGACTTGGAGTTTAGGAAACATGCTTCGGTGGAGAAACGTCTCAGGGATGCTGCTGATGGAGTTTTGCGCGAGATTGAGCATTAGGATATGGGACATATATTTGACGCCCTTGACCGAGACCATTCGGTTGCCCTCCAGGTTGAGATGAATCAGGTTTGTAAGCCGGGAAAATGTCCCAGACGCTACGCTTTTTATGTCGTTGTAGCTCAAATCGACTATCTTCAGTAGAGGTGTTGTTGCGAAAGATTCTCGAGTGAGTTGTGTGAGTTGATTGTGGGATAGCTTCAGAATTTGCAAGTTTGGAAGATTTAGAGCAGCAAACTTATCTGTGAAATCTTCGCCACCGACTTGGGAGTCAGAAAAATCCATGCTCCTGATTTCCAAGCAGTTGGATACTATATCAATGTTGACTGACGTACCCTTGAAGCTGATGGTTTGTAAATTGGGAGTAAACTCGACAAGTTTAAATTGCAATGGAGGTTCAAGATGATGCATCCATTTTGCTGGAAAAGGCCGGTCGTCAAATGGATGGTCCTCAGAATTGTGTCTGTAAAATACCTCTGGCCAATTGTTGTTGATTTCTTTATTATAAGAAAGGTCCAAGTGCTTTAGTGATGTAATGGTTTGATGGCATTGCGTAGAGAGAGCTGATCGATCCGATTACTTTGTAAAAAGAGAGAGCTGAGATTTCCTTGGGTAGTAAAGAATTTGAGTGCTTTCCATGGAATCTCTCTCATATTATTGTGAGACAAGTCCAAGATTTCAAGTTCGTGTAGACCGTTGAAGGCATCATCCGTAAAACTCTGCAGGACATTGTGTGACAAATTGAGCTTCCTGAGTTGAGAAAACATTGCAAATGCAGCACCCTTTATGTGCAGCAGAGAAGATGACAAAGTCAAGTTGGTGAGAGAGTGGTTGAACTTTGTAATAGGCACGAGAGAGGTTGTGTTTAAAACTCCTCCTGGAAACATGCTTCCATCTGATCCGTAGCGATCTTGTATGGTCAGTGTTTCAATGTTAGATTCCATGGATTCTAGCATAGCAAATGTTGTGTGAGGTACAGAGAGAGCCTTCAAATTCTTGAATGGAGCAAGGTACTGTCTTCTGCTTTGATTTGACCAAACCACTCAAACTCAAGGGTTTGCAAAGGTGTCTTGGCCAGATTCTGAAATGTGTCATTGGTGAGGGAAATTTGCTCCTGGCGAGGTACAATCCCCAGTGCCAGATGTGCAGGGCAATCAGATATTTAGTCGTTCCATCAAAGAAAAACGACTGCAGTGGGTTTGATTTCATTACTAGCCTGCGCAATGATGGAAGTGCAGCAAGGACGCGGGTGGGTACAGCGGTGATGAGGTTAGAACTGAGGTCTACGGTGTGAAGATGTTGCAAATTATCAAAAAGTCCATTTGGGAGGAGCATTAGCCTGTTGGTAGAAAGGTCCAATTCTTGAAGACTGTACAAACCCTGAAATACTGCAGGATCTAAATGGTTAAGTCTGTTGTCTGCAAGGTTGAGAATCTCCAGCTGTGCCAGTTTGGAAAATGGCAGCCCCACGATGTCAACCAGTCTGTTATCCCGCATATCGACGGTGCGCATCCGATCAGCTTGTCCCATGAAAGCATAGGGCGGTATGTGGCTCAGTATGTTACCACTCAGGTCGACTCCAGTGAGAAATGTGAAGTAGATGGTAGGAAATGTGTCTAGTGTCCTGTCTTTACAGTCCAGGTGGTAATCATTGATGCGTTGGTGGAGTTTGCACGGCAGGCTGCCTGAATGAAGAAAGGCATCACTGAACTGGGTGAAGACGGCCAGTGTAACTATGGGAAACAAGAGCTTTAAATGGCTCTCCATACTGCAGCTGATTATCCCACCTATGGCTTCTAATACACTATCAGTACACAATTTTACTCTTGAGCAGTACCACATTAATGGATGTGGGTAAAGTCTGATAGTCTTTTATACTGTTATCCAATTACTTTCTCTGTAAAAATATTATTTGACTACTCAACTCCTCCCCTAACTGCTATTCCCTTACAATAATAGTGATTAGATTACATCACAGTGTAAAATAGCAAATTACTTTTTTTATTGATAACTTTCATAACTTATTTTGATATTGTTATTGTAGATGGTGTACAAGGAAAAGAAACTCCAATTATCATGTGCTTTCCTCCAATTGTGTAATTGGATACACTTCCTGAAAAGTTGTCTGGTTCCATGCTAAACAGTATCTAAACAAATCTCTTATTGAATACTCCGTAGTACATTTACTGTATAAAAGTTGTATTTTGGTTAATTACTCTAGAGAAGGTATGGTTCCTCCCGTTCAGTTTCTCCATTCAGTTTCTATGTGATCTCTCTAAAAGAGACATGAGGAGATTTCCAGGAAGAAGCGCCCCTAATTTTTCCTTGAACCCCGGTGTTTTTGACATTATTTGGAATTACTTACCAAAGATTAGTCACACCTGGAAAGTGAATAAGCTGATAGTTACGCCGTCTTTATGTAATAAGATGATGATTTAGTACTGTCGTGTGCACGACAGAAAGTCAAAGCACGGTTTTCTATGGGGAACGATTGCGATAGCAGGCAAGTCCAAAACAAGGTTTGCGGTTTTCTTTTGCACCTGTTTGTCCAATAAACCTTTGAAACGTTCTCGGTAGGTGGTCTACAACCGATCCAGTGAAATTTGAGAGAAATTCATATTCTAAAAAAATCTCCTCCTGTCACTTTAAAGGTCATATGAAAGATGATAACCAATGTAGCTTATTGCCAAAATTTTATTTGAATCCAATATACCATTTAATTGAGAGTTTTTGTTATTTATCATAATAATCCATGTACTGCTGTGCAAAAAAAAGATTCTTTTTAAACACACACACACATACATATCCCCAAATCACATTTTGTGTTTCTCATTGCCAAACGGGGGACGAAAATGGCAGCATAAATAAAATAAATATACACATTTCGAGAAGACTTGCTGATCATTAGGGGTAGGAAAATGTAGGTTGCTTTTTTTAAAGCTTATTAGCCATTAGGGGACTATGTGCCATGTCGCAAAAACAGGGATGTCCCCAGTTGGGAAGGGCTCCCCTTTTCTTATTAAACACTTTTGTGTGTCCTTGAAATTCAGTACTTAAGGTGGCTGTGAAGTCAGGAATTCAAAGGAACTGTTTTTTGCCGTATCTTCTTAATTGTTGTTCCAACATATATAAAAGTATACATATTTGAGAAGGAAATGACTCAAGGAATCCAAATTTTTTTTTTTTTTTTTTTTGCAGGCAAGTCCAAAACAAGGTTTGCGGTTTTCTTTTGCACCTGTTTGTCCAATAAACCTTTGAAACGTTCTCGGTAGGTGGTCTACAACCGATCCAGTGAAATTTGAGAGAAATTCATAATCTAAAAAAATCTCCTGTCACTTTAAAGGTCATATGAAAGATGATAACCAATGTAGCTTATTGCCAAAATTTTATTTGAATCCAATATACCATTTAATTGCGAGTTTTTGTTATTTATCATAATAATCTATGTATGGTGCAAAAAAAAAAGATTCTTTTTAAACAACACACACAGACATATCCCAAATCACATTTGTGTTTCTCATTGCCAATGGGGGACGAAAATGGCAGCATAAATTTAAAAATAAATATACACATTTCGAGAAGACTTGCTGATCATTAGGGGTAGGAAAAGTAGGTTGCTTTTTTAAGCTATTAGCCATTAGGGACTATGTGCCATGTCGCAAAAAAAAACAGGGGTGTCCCCAGTTGGGAAGGGCCTCCCCTTTTCTTATTAAACACTTTTGTGTGTCCTTGAAATTCAGTACTTAATTGTGCACACACCACCCACACAAACATAACTTAACAGTATTATGAGCTTACAACTGTCTTATTTGATGGGGGACAGGTTATATCGAGGCTTTAGGACAAAAGGCCCCATCTGCAATAGCTGCAGGTGTTAGATGGAAGGTAAACACTTAAATAACACCACTAATGCAAATCGGAAGCCATTACAGATGGGACCTTCTTGCAGTAAAGTTATTTGCTCTTAATCCTTAACCTGAGGTCCTACCTCCTTTCTTAAAAGCTTCTGATGGCCTCATTATATGATATAACCTCTTGATGAACAAATCAAGAATTCCATACTGTATTCATCTTTAATATTTTCTTACCATTGTCTATGATTGGCAGTTAAATAATCAACCTTATGAATAACAATCAAATCAGGGGTTAATAGAACACACTGTCACCAAAAAGTTGTGCAGATGACTTGAAAAATACAATGACCTAGACAAAAGCAGACACACGGATTCTCCATAATAGGCGTAAACCAAACTTGAGGTGCCCAAAAGTATTATAATGAGCATACGACTTCATTATCCTAGTTTTGGGCACCACCATATTTGTTTACGTATCGTTGTATCTGGAAAGTTCCTTCTGCAGATTCTATTGAGACCAACAAGTACTTCAATTCATTTTTAGCGAGTGAAAACAATAACTACTGATTGCATTCGCCACATGATGTCATGGTACTCAAATATCTCTCTTTTCCTAAGCCACAATTAACAGGGGTCATAGGGTCATAATCAGACAATTGGAACACTGATAAAAAAAAAAAAAAAAAACATAACCTGTGACGCACAGATTTTTGAAGCGTGTGCTGCGCAACAACAGTGCCGGACGCGCGATTGCTACAACAACACACAGTGCGCTGAGTGTAGAGGAGAGAAAACTGTTACGGGCTTGGGCTATCCATAATATATGCGATTTTCACGTCTTCTGTGTAATAGTTCTATGGAAAAATACAAGTTTTCCAAAGAAAAGCGAATCTTACATTTTGATGGTGGGTATGCATTGATGTCAGGCTGAGGATTGAATGGTATACCTTAACTATAATCTTTCATGAATAATGGGGTTTTATTCTTGGTCATAACACATAAATCACATCCTAACAAAACAACAGTAATTCTGATTAGGTAATGGGCTTTGATGTCGTAAATTGAGCTGTTTACAACAATACTTTCACTGCAAGTAGGAAATTTATAATCAGTTTCAGTTTCGTCTGAGTGATGTTATTTGACTTAGTCACCGATTCATTCATGTATGTAGCTTTAATTGATGGTTTATTCCGTGGGATTGTTTCCATTGTCATAACAAAAAGCAATCCATCACAAATATGAAACTGAGACAAAGTTTTGAATATTTGTAATTTTTTTTGCACTAGTTAAAATGTATGTTGCAATTTTTTGTGATATGTCAATCAGCATGTGAACGCAGTGTAATACAAACCCTGATGTTTCTTTTTCAGACCATTAAGGGGGAACTGCTGAATTCTCAGCCTGACTCTCTCACTCACTCACTCCATAAATCTGAGCAGGAATATAGCTACGCCGGTCGGTGGCGGTCGGCATGACCAGCACTGCTCCCACCAACCAGCACCGGCGGTATTTGGGAGGTTGCCGATTGGCACTTCATTGAAATGAAAAATTACCACATAAATTGGCAACTAAACCCATAGTTTGTCCATTTGTGCCAGTAAGTGTGGTAAATGATTTAAGTTTACAAATGGGCATCAGAGTAGCCCAGCTATATAACCCTGACTGAGAGATTTTGATATTCATTAGAAAGCTTGTATTTTTTTATCATTTCATATGCAAAAAGATTTTGGCTAAATGACTGTAGCAATTGAAATTGCATGTGAAGATTGCATGGGCATAGCCAGTGGCGATACGGGGGGGCTATGCCAGGTTTTGTGATTTTTTATTCAGAAATCTGATTTTTCAAAAAATTTTTTATTTAATTTTGAAAGCCCTTTTCCAAGAGAAAAAAACATACAATTTAGGTTAAAAAACCCTTGATTTTGTCAGAAAAGTTAAAAGATTTTGTTAGAAACCCAACTTCTGGGGAAAGTTTTCTGTAGTAAAATTGATTTTTTTTACTTATGGAAGACTAAGCTGTTTCTATAGGGCAAACTGTTTTCTATAGGGCCTTAGGCTATAAACCATTAGATGCCCTACAGAAAAATACTTTTACTTCTATATGATAGAAAACTATTTAGTCCTAAGATAATGCAACCTCTTGCCCTACAGAAAAACATTTTAACCCGTAGACTCAACTCCACTTTACTTAATAATTTGTTTGTTAACTTTGTGTGGTAATCTCTGGGCTTGGCCCCATGTCAGAGGCCTTCCCCTGCTTCTCCTAAAAAGAAAATCGCAAATTCTTGAGTGGCGTTATCTTAGTGTTACTGTATAAAAGTATCAACAAATTATCGTCCCTAGTCTCAAAATTTAATCCCTTGCCCCACCAAATGCAATTGCGAGCTTTTGTGCCCCCAGTGTGAAATATAACCTCTATGGTATACAAAGAGAATAACTGATCTTCTTTGTCAACATCAATATGACCTTTTAAACGAGTAAAACATAACAGGGGGTGGGGTGTGTGAGTGTGCATGTGTGTGTGCGTGCAACATGCCCTGACATGTGCTTGTGTGTGTGTGCACACATGTGTGTGGGTGTGTTTGTGAATTTGTGTGCCATTCTTGAGGATATAAAAAAAGAATTACAAACCTTCCAGTTGGGCTATACTGTTAAGTTGTAATGTGGTCATGAATGTTTTAAAGTGATATAAAGGCTTAGCCATCAGAACATTGTATTTGATCTCTTATATCCTCTTATACAGACAACAGCAGTACCAAAGGTTGGCTTTCTACCTTGGATCATTGTTGCATTGTTTGGTAAGTGCTATTGTGTACGCATCGGCCTACAAAAAATGTTCGGTCTTTTGGGACCTTGATAGTAATGGAAAAATTTTCTGTTTCAAATATGTGCGCGGAGCGCACATAACAGCGCATAGCGCGAAGTCCTTCGCGGCGGGTCCAGGGCCCGATTAAGGGGCCCTGAAGCCAAGGGTTATTTGATGCTCCCTTTTCCTTTTTTTTTTCTGGTGCAATTGAGCTGTTTTGAACCTTTATTGGGTAAATTTTAAGGCCATAATTCACAAATATAGAAATATTTTTATAATAAGGCCATGATTCAATGCTGTAGTTAAAAATTTCCAGTTTGAAACGTAGACTTACAAAAAGGGTTATACATAATGTTAAAGCATTCAGTAATTAATTGTATATCAAAGACTTAAAGTGATAACATTTTATTTTAAGTGTAATTTTATTGTAAAATGACAATATTCTTTTCTTTCATTAAAATGTGTCAAACAAGACCAAAGAAAAACTACAACTGTCTTTCTGGTTTTTTTTAATTAGAAAAAAATCTTTGTCACTAAAAATAATTGTTAAAATCAAAAAGTTGTACTTGTTCATCCAGCTCCCCTCCCCTCCAATAAATAAAATAAAACCTAACAAAATTTACAACTCCCTCCCTACCAGAGCTTTTCTAAAATACACCCTATATCAGCAGTGGAAATTAGTCCAGGGATAGTCCAAGGGGTGAGCCTCAGCCCTGGGAGGTGAACTTCAGGTCAAGTGAGGTATTATGCAAGTTATGATTACAAGGCTAAAGTAGGGTACAGTTAACACTCTTTGAGTGACCTCTACAATTTCACATGAAGGGTTACTTGATTTCTTGGATCTTTTTACGTTTTAAAAAATTTAAAACATGATTTAAGATACGAATTTGGATAAATAAATGCCTCAATATGTATGTTTTATATTTAAAAACAAATTGGATGTTTGGAATTCAACATTTGGAATGGAAAACCTTGAATGAATTTCTTCAAGCTTAAACTCACTTCAATGTTAAATGATGAAAATAATAATTCAGCATACTGTTTCCGACTGGACCGCCAAGAAAGAAACTTTATTTGAAGTAATATTAATAGGCCTGTGGGCATTGTCGATTAATGATCAATTTTCTGCTTTATCACTTGTTGAATGATAGCGAGAGGGATAAGATATACGCATTTCTGTTTCTACTTTTGAAATGAAAAAAAGGCCAACCTTGTTCAGACCATTCTGCTGAAAGTCGGCCAGTATCGCAAAATTTTATATCATATGTGAGTAATAGGGACGGGCTGATCGGGGGTAATTCTCAGTCACGTTTATTTGTGAAGTTTGGCTGATGTCCCAATGAAAATGAAACAAATTGTAATCATTATACTGAAGACTGATGTTTTTTTCCTCGATGTTTTTCTTAAAAACCACAAACTTCTGCAATTTGATCAGACTTGCCGACATTTAGCCAATGAAGCCAGGTACTCTTGGGGTTTGATGAAGCGGAGGGTTTGCTGACTATATTTTTCAAAATGCTTTCCAATATCTGACGTTGATCATAAAACCTATCATTTTCTGGACAAATATAATCTTTAAGTTTTGGCAGCTTATTTTTTCCAAATTTTCTTCCCTCCCAGATTATTTTTTTAGGCTTAAATTTTTTTCTCTCTCTTGCGTCTGTGAAATTGTTCTGGACCGCGTTCCGCGTTCCCCTGGATTTTGTAGCTGGTCTCCTTGTTGTCTTAAGTATACGTGAAGTCATGTGAATTAATAATAACTTGGTTGGTACTCCATACAAGACACCTCTCTTAAAAGTGTGCATCTTGTGGGTTTGTTGATTTATTCTGGCTTGTGTTCGGGATTCTATTCCTACGCGCCGTTAACGTGAAACGTCCCAAGCCATGATACCCCAGCCCATGGATTACCCCAGAAATGCATACCTAATTTCCAAAAAACATGCTCTTTTCCGACGGTCTAAAGTCCTCTCAACTTCACTCCGATTGGGACCGCCTTTAAAGATCCGCAACAAATTTACGAATGGGATCCAAATCTCGCATACAGTTCATCATTTGCACTCTCTTCTTAATGCCTCGATTGAAAAAAACGGTTCTGTCCATTTGTTCGCGGTCTTAAAAATGACCTGAACGTCAAGTCTTTTAAATTGATTAACAAATTATGTTCTGACCCAATCAAATTGCTAAAACTTTAAACCACTTTTGCAAGTTATTTTACAAAGCCAACATCTAATGAAGATATTCCACATTCTCCATCTTTACCTGTTTCACATTGCATAGTATCTCTGTGACTGCAAAGCAGGTGTTACAGTGTATAATAATCTAAAAAATGATGTGCTGTTGGCCCTGAATGATAATCAGCTAGGATGCTAAAGCGTTGCTCTGATCATATGTCTCCTGTCTTGCCAATTGTTTAATCTTTCTCTTATCTCTGGCCGGCCTTCCAAGTGGTTGGAATCGTGCCAACATTGTTCCCCATTTCCACAAAAGGGATCGTTCTGTTTTACTAATTACAGGCCGATTGCATTAACTAGTATAATTTCAAAATGCTTGAGAGTTCATAGCTGGTAACCTTCAGGCCCACCTCGCCACATAAGGGTAGTCTTTCCTAACAGCCAACATGGCCTTAAACCAGGACTCTCATGCTGCACATTTTGTGCTTGATAAAACCAATGAACTCTTGGCCACTCTGGCCAGTAGCTTTACACAAGTCGATCTTATTTTACTTGATTAATAGAGTCAGTTTTGACATAATCACATAATACATTAATTTCCAAACTCAGTAAACCATGTATTAGAGGTCAGCTGCTCTCCTGGATCACATCTTTTTGTTTTTAGGCCGTGTCCCAGGGTTACCTTTCAGAGGTCACAATGCTGATTGGGTTCCCGTCCTCTCTGGGAATCCCTCAGGGGTCCTGTGGTGGTCCACTTCTTTTCACACCATGTATGTCAATGATCTAGGACACATCTAACCTCTGGCATAGGACAGTTGCTGATGACACCTGTTTATATCGTACAATTCAAAGTGGAATGTTGAGTTAGAAGTTACAATATCTATCTTACAAATTATATACAGCTGGTCCACCAAAAATGCACTTCAGTTAAATCCCACCAAATGTAATTCATGTCAATCTCTAGAAACCGTACTATTTATCCAGGTCCTCTCTACTCTATTAATTATGTTTGCCCTAGATAAAGGGATTCTCTGCCCCTTCTCCCTTCTTGGTGTCATCATTTCCAAAGATCTGCAAATGGCATTCAATTAAAGATGTTGTTGCTCGAGGAGTACAAACTTCTTGGTTTCATGCACATGTAGCCTGTGAAAGTCATCCCGATGTTCTCCTCCAATTATACCGTACCATGGTTTCTCCCAATTCGTGACTATGTTCACCATTTTTGGTTCTCCTCTACCCAAAACCTTAAAAATGCACTGACGTGTGCAAAGAACTGCTACCCAGAGCAATCTTCACCATAAGGCGTAGAGACCAAGCTATAGTGCCGATTAGAACGTCCAACCTTGGTTATCCTATCCTCAGAGCGTAATACATGTCCATCTGTGCTTGGTGCCAGTGCCTTTGCACTGTTTGGTTGTACCGATTCCATGCCTCCCCTGATAAATCCAGGTGAACCAAGACACACTCCAACATATCAAATTCCACCACTCAAAGCAAGAACCGATACCCTACTCTCCAACTCAGTTTTTCAGCACTTCCATAAGAAATGGTCTGATTACCATACCATGTCACCGAATTCCTTGTGTGCAATACTTTTATTGTTTCAAGTGTTAAATTGCGTGATCATTTCAACAATTCATCATTTGTTAAATTCCATGTGTGTCGGGGGGGGGGGGGACTATCTTGTGCTTTTAGTTGCAATTTGGACTGTCTGTGAAGTCCTGTGCAATAGTTCTTTCAGTAACACTATTTTCATGTGGTTATGTGTGCCCATTGTGTGTGTGGTGTTTCTATAGGTGTATGCAGATGATTTATTATGCCGGTGTGTGCTATGTGTGTTTTGTGGTGTGTTATTTGTGGTGTGGAGGTTTATGTGTTTTTGCTGGTGTGTGTGCATGAGGGCTCCCTGCTGGTGCTTTATGATATGTTTTTATGTCTTTTAAACTATTGTTCTAATTTTTAAGCTCTTTTCATTTTTGTATTGATATTTGACCAGTAAACAGAGGTGGGGTATGCACATCTCTTCAGATGTCAGTGGTCTCCTTTTGTTGTGCCCTGGCACCTCGGCCTGCTGGTCCCCTTTTTTTTGTGTATTTATGTTAATTGCCAAATGATTAATAAATAAATACATATAAATAAAACTCTATATTATGGTCGATAGTCAAATCAGTTCCTTTGAGGGCCTGCTTTGGTATCCTGGTACCAGTACCACCTGTCCCATGGCCAAGTTGTCAGTGGCCACCCCATCATTTCCTAAGGAAATCCATTAGAGGGTAACTGGTTTCCCTGGTAGTACAAAAAGAAATCTACTTAACAAGGGCATCAGCTCTGGAGACTTAATGGTATGGAGAGCTAGGGCTGATATTTTGTATTTTGTGTAAATGTGAGTGGCTTTGTCTACATGTATATGAAATGAGTACATGTAGGCACCACATATAATATTTGGTGGTTCTTTTTTTCATTGTTGTATGTAGGTGTAAAGAGCTTGTGCTTGCACCACAAAAGGGCAATCTTTGAGATGGTAGATAAGAAGACCTCAAAGAAGTTAGGTTAATTCAAAAGAGTCAACCTGGCCTCTAATTCCAGAATGCGTACTACCTAAATAGAAAAGGCAACTTCGACCAATGAACTACCTATATCACCGGACTCAATAGTAAGCAAATAAAGCTCATACCCCTACTACTGCTTATCGATTAATCATGGGTTGTTTTGAAACAAGTAGTTGATACATTCTCAAGAATTTGGTAGGTACGGCATAACCGGAATTAGAGGCCAGATAACTCATTCCACGTTATGATGATTGCATTGCAACAAAGCATTAAAATATTGCATAATTACATTTACCCTTCACCCCTAGTTTATTTATCTGTTCTTTATTCCCTGTAAGTTGAATAACGCGCATGATACAGAGTAGGTGCGAAGGGGGTTGCCATTTTGTGGAACCCACAAAATGGGCCACAACACCTGGTGGCAAAGTGTATAAATAATTATGCTGAAATTTTATCACGTTCTTCCAGGCGGTGACGATCATTAATGTTTTTCGTACTGAAGTTTGGGATTTAGAGTTTGCGAAATATACGTTAGACCAATGGGCGCCATATCCGCTAAAATCGACTCACTTGGCAATATATTATCATTACATTTATCGCCAACCAGACCTCTACACCTTTTAGCATATAGCTAGAAAACTCCATTTTGAGCACTTTTCTCATCCACAAAAGAAGTTGGATGAAAGAAATTTTGAGAAAAAATGCACTTAAATTGAATATTTTAGGGATTTATTTTCAAATTTCCGTTTGGCCCTTCCACTCTCGCTTCAGCAGACCACAGTAGTTGTTTTGCATTGAGAATAGTAATATTAGCTGCAGTGGAATGGTTTTGTTACAGAGATGGACTATTATATATTTATCGGCAGCCCCTTTGCCGAGCCCGATAGCCGGTAGTTTGCGATTTTTTTATTTGAAGCATGTCCAGCTAACATACCATGTGACCTTGTTATAATTAGATATATAATTTTTTCAACGGGTTTTCTAGACCAATTTTTGTTCCCCCTTTCCCCTCTGAATCTTAATCCGATGGATGCCAAATGAAACTTTGAAGCATTTTCAAAGAAACTCAAAATCCAAAATGGCTACCACCCACTAAAACGCATCTTTAACTGCGCAAAAGTTGTAATTTTTTATTTGCTTGTCCAGTCAAAACACCCATTGTGACCAATTAAAAATATGATTCATTAACTACCTAATTAAGATATTCAACTATGGCTGCCAATACAACAACATCTTAGATTTCTCTACTTTTGCCTGTATAATGTACTTGGTAATTACTTATTCTTTTTGCAATAATATGTTGATTGAAAACCATTAGAATAGCTTCATAATTTGATACTCAAATCACTAAAAAACATTCAAGATGGCTCCAAATGAGGCAAAATTATTACTACTTTAGCCAGACTGTAATGTATGTGAATATCATATACTCATTGCAGAGAGTTAGGCTATCATCAACAAATCGAGTGCTTGATATCTGCAAGAATGGCGTACTAGAGGAGCGTCAATATGGCTGGCAAATGTCAGTCAATTAAGGCCAGTAATTCTTCAGTTGGTATGCTCAATATAATATATTTTAAATCATTTTTGAGTTGGATTATCTCTCTTCCAAAATCCAGTAAGCGATTTTAATGTCCTTGATGTTATTCATGCAAAATATCCCAATATGGATGTCAAAGGATGGGCCTAAAAACCTACCAAAACCAAGGAAACATATATCTCTAGACATTAGTGATCAGAATTTTTTCGCCGCTTAGTAAGTGGTTCCATTTCCAAGCCATTTGGATTACCCCATCTTGGATGGATCTTAATGTTATCGATTGGCGGATTAACCTAATTGATATGTAAACTGATCTGATTGACTTACACAAATCATTCAGTACACTAGTAGACAACATTTATCAATTAGAGGCATTTCAGAGTATCGGAAACCATCTTGGATGCTATAATGAAGGATTTATATCAACATTTTTTGAAAATATTTCTTATGTTTAATTAATTTCTGACTGTCAATGACCAGATAGATCCCAAATTACAAAACTGCAAATCCAAAGATCACGATCAGGCCTTTCTTGTATTGGTAGCCATATTGAATCTTGATTGCGTGGTTACAGAATCATATGTAATATAGGTCACCTTGATGGGTTTAACGAAACAGATAAAATTACAACTTTTTGATTAACAACATATCCTTAAAAAAACTTAAAAAACAGTTTGTGTGTGTGTTTCTACAAAAATGCTTTCTCGCTGCATCCATCGGATTCAGAATCAGCATAAAAAACTGGTCTAGGAAAACCGTTGAAAAACATCTCAAATAAACATGTTGATATTAGTTATCAATGAGTCCTGTAGCCCTGTACTACAAGGCTATCTAAGGCATCACTGATGACTTGACAATCACGTATTGTGTACGTATTGTCGTGATTGTAACCATAGGGTAATAGTTCAAAGTAGTACGCATACCCATGCTACATTGTGTTTTCTGTCAAAAATGTCCCTATATAGATGCTCACACATACTGGGGCTATCTACACAAGCGATATCAATTGCCTTGATGGTTTTATACAACCGATAGGAGTATCGTGTTACTGCACACTGCACAGGCCACAAGTCGCTGCAAAGCGTATACTCTGTTCATCTTGAGTCATTAAAGGTGACGTATACGTAATGACGGGACTGTGCATTCGCTTTAGCATTTTAATTGTGCCACCTTTAGTTCACGTGCGTTTTGTCAATTGAGTCCAGCGCATAGCGTTTCTAGGGACAAAACCTAACGCGCACGTGATGTCGCCCTCAAACTTGAGATCGAAGTAAATATAGGGAGTGCGGATAGGAACACGCTTTCAGCGCGGTTTCTATTGCGTTGCACAGTGTCATGCTTATTAACGCGTGATTCCATTACGCACTGAGGTGCACGCACTTAGTTTCGAAGGATTTGTTGTTACATGTCGCAACAATCATGCTGTAACAGCATGAAAATGTGCATCGGCAGACAGTCCAATGCACGTTCACACACTCTGGATCTTGGAAAGGACCACATGAACTTTGATGGGATCAGAGTCTTTTTAATACACGTCATCAAAAACGTGTTTAAAGGTCAAGGTCAGCTCGGCTAATAGCCTCCGTGCCCAGGGACCCCGATTTACTGCGACCAGAATTAAAAACTTAGTATCAGAAGAAAGCTACTATTTTCTCATGTACCCTATGAGATACTTAGGGCTAAGGATGGATGAATATGGAGCAAAAATAGGCACCATTTTGGCGGACCCAATATACTTTTAACAGCTACTCTATACAGATACAAAATCACATTTTTAGCTGTCAATTAAAATGGTTGAAATAATTTCGGCGTGAAGCTTTACAGATAGGGTTTTGGGGCTGAATGCCATTAATTCTATCAAGATGAAAAATTTATAGACTTAATTTTGGCCATCCCCTTCATGTGTGGCAAAACCAAGTCTGCTGTGTGGTACAAGTAAAAAAAACAAGATTTCATTCAGTTGGACAACTCTGTCATTTGGGACCCAACTGTTGAAATCTAATAAACAATACTTTAAATAGTATAAATAATTTGCAGAAATGTTTTGAAAAGCTAATAAAAAATACTTTTTAAAATGTTAAATAATTTGCCGAATGTTATTTGAAAGACAGAAAGTTGGGGGTGCTTTTAGAGGTAAAGTTTTGTGGGACACTTGATCATAACGGGGATAACCTGTTATCATGTAAATAGGTATGAAACACAGTTGAACAACTTCTTGGGCCAGGATGGTAAGGTACTCAAAAATCCTTAGTTGTTCAAAAGAATCCAACCAAATTGGACATACAAAAATTGTAAATTGAGACACACAATTTTCAATATTTTCTGCAGGATTAATACTGCGTGCCAGAGGATGGAGGTTTCAGGCATCATTTTGATGTTCACATGGAAAGGCTAAGGCCAGTATATAAAGGCGTTACACGTGATACAGCTGTAGCTTTGAGTATTAGGCAGAGAAAAATATTAGGCTGATCACATATTGTGTAGATAGAAAAGGGTACAAGGACAGCAATAATCCAGGTAGGCAGGCAGTCATTATGCGGCTTGCTTATTGTTTTTTTTTTAAATTTTGTATTTTAAAGTTAAAGTGCATTTTCCACAGTCTTGACGGAAAATTTCCAGAGGGGGGAGAGTATTGAGTTCATCCACAATGCATCGTTTTAGGGAACAATTTCCACCTCCTTAAGGTCATGTGATCCCACCAAAACTCCTATTTTAATAATTAAACATGAATTTCAACTCATTTTAGCCCACAACAGTAGTAGTATTAAGGATTTTTTATTATAATGCTTGTGGTCCTTTATGCTCTGAAACACTTGTGCCCTAAGTTAGTGAAATGTGTTTAGTACAGTGCAGTATAGGCACCCTGCAATGCTTACGGGATGGTTCAAAATACCCTCTGATCTGAAATATTCAAAGTGAAAAGCCTCCATTGACCATATAAGACCAAGCAAGACAAAAAATAAGGGTTGTCTCAGACCGCACACATAATATGTGTAGTCGCTTTTGAGCATAACCAAACGATGAGCTCATTTTTTGAAGACCTTTTTTAGTTTGGAAGAATAAATACTTAAAATTGGATGTGAAGCAGGAAAAAAAGTGACAATTTTTTTTCCTTGATGAAGTTTTTTTAAACTTCCATAGCTTAGGGCTAGGCTGTAGACAGGTCATCAGTTCTTCTTGTTGACTTTAGTAAGCCATCAACAGGCCAACGCAATGCAGTTACGGTCCACTTTGTATTCCCCACACACACGACGGTCACAATTGACGCGTGACCCTGAGAAATCTCCCGTGTAGTTGGAATAGTCAGACACAAAATTTTTAATCGCTGTGTTAAAACTATATATCCAAAATTGTATCGTACCCAAACGTCTTTTAGTAGATAATGTATTCCTCTAAATTTATTGTAAAAATGCAATCACCAATAACACATGAAGAAAAGTTGTCATTCCAAAGACACTTTATATGAAAGCCAATGAACCTGTGGCTAATTCTTCATGACAAAACTCAATTATAGAATCACCGTAACACACATCACTCTGTGTACCTTCCATATTGATTTAATCGCCACGCCCAGGTGTTGACAAGTTATTTTCGGTACCAGTGTCAATCAATTAAGTTAAGTGAGTAGTAGTAAAAACCAAAGTTTAAATCAGGTTTTGTCCCCGCAAACGGGGGGTGGCCGGATTAACCTAACATTCGTTGTTTGTACAAGTAGCACTTCTCTTACTCCCCTTCAAAGTCAGATACCCCCCCCCCGCCACCCCCCCCAGCATTCAACGCATCCCCCATCCTCACCACAACCCCTTCTAAGCAGATAGAATGAAAACTTTTTTTGCTTCCTCCATGTCCTCTTGGTCGGCCCTCTCCTCAAACCACCCACCTCAAACTCAAAAGACTTTTAAACATGCTCCTCATCATTCCTCAGCACCGTGCCCATACCATCGTACACCATTCACCTTCGCCAATCGGTCAGCGCTCTTAATTAAGATATTAAATTATCTTCATTGAGAGGTAAAGATCATTAGCATACAACCTGGGAAAATTGTTGTCCACTCAATTGAAAAAACAGTCTGGAACACAAACTTAACCCCAGTTTACGGCAAGTAGAGGTGGATCGGCCACGCCTGCCGTGCATGCACAGTGATTGGAGTTAACTCGGGTAAATTGTCATGTGATTAGTTTTGGGCTCAGTCATTGGCTTTGTGTACTGAAGCGGTAATTGCCACAACACCTGGCTTAATATTTCTCAACCATATGTAATGGCTGGTAACCCGAGTTAGTCACAGCAAGGCATGAGGCTTTTTGCAGTGGACTGTACTGCAAGATGGGTGGCTTAGAAATCAAGAGCCTACTTTGATGTAGTGGGTGAGTCCAGGCATGTTGGTCGGTACCCCTCCACCCACCGACCTGGGGGTGGGGGCAAAGAGGCATTTAAACCAGGGCTACCTCATACACTAGACCATACACGAAAATGGTAATGATGGCCACTTTGTAGGGTGGCTTTACGAGATCGGGGGTCTGCAAAAGATTATATCAGGGGTCCAAATTAAAAAGTGGTGCAATGTTGTTTGAATTTGCCATACCAAATGTTTTGTATGAGCACAAGGATTAAAACATGTATAGTTTTGTGGTTCTCTGACTTACCCTCTCCAGAGTTATTAAGCTGAAAACATTATTGTAGGTCCAAGTCAATTTAGGTTCTACCGGGTTAATACTCAAAAATGCTTCAATTTCAGTGGAATGGTCTCATATTGTTGGTAATGTTATCACAATTAAAATAGGAATAGTTTGGAACTCATCTCAATGTGCAATTTTCACAGTTTCGCACCTATTACTACTACCCCCCCCCTATTTCCCTTATAGGGCTGGGGTTACTGTTGGGGTGTAACTTGGTAACTAGGCATTGTTCCATTTTCCAAACTATACCTTATTATACTTGTGATTACATACAAATAAATGAGACATTTGCAATGAAATTGTGAACATTTTTAATATTTGACCCCTGAAGAAAGCTAAATTTACCTTTGACCTATAATACCAGTTTGCAGCTTATAACTCCATAGGGTAAGTCAGAGATGGCACAACTATACATTTTTTTTTATCCTGTGATCATATGAACATTTTGGTATGCAATTCAACAACATTGGACCACTTTTCAATTTTGACCCCTGTATAATTTTTGCTAGCCCCTAGCTCGCTAAGCTACCACCTACAGACTCTGCCATCATGCATTTTTGTGTATGTCGTAGTATGAGGTAGCCCTGGTATAAATGCCTCTTTGCCCCCCTCCCCCCCCCCCCCAGGTGGTACTACAATAAGGCTAACTTTAGATCATCTGGCTCATCCACTAAATGGGGCCTTGACAGTCCAAAAATCTCCCACGGCAACCTGTTAAACTTTTACCTAGTATAGAATCCCTGCTGTAACCACATAGTGGTTACTGAATCCCGCTGTAGAACCTGAGTAGAAATCTGATGCCTCCTGGGAACGATTATTGTCCATCTGTTTCCAACGTAGAGTAGCAAGTAGTTTTAAATTATCCCATGTTGTAAAACAAGACATTCAATTCAATCCTTAGTCAAATTCCCTTTGTTATGATAATATTGGAGAGGATAATCGATCTTGTACGTTAGCCCTACCAAGTTGAATTGTTAATGTAAGTCCGAAGAGATTTTTCCCATGGATTATCACTTTCCGATTTGTTTAGGTGCTTGGTAAAATGTACGTACAAATTAATAAGTGATTTTAATATTTAGAATACAATAATGACCGCTTTTTTGATACACAAATAACCGGTAACTTGATAAACTTCAATAAATTTTTGGAAATTTTTTTTCAGTAACGAGGAAAAACAACAGACACAAAAAAACCAGACAATTTGGAAAGTTTTTAAGAAGTTTCAAAGAAGGCCAATGAGAAATTCAAATATTACTTTTGTAAAGGCCAAAACAAAACAAAATAACACACAAGCATTGTTTTTGGGGAAAATTTTTGGAATGTTTACAGTTTTAACACCGCGTAAATTGTTTATAAAAAAATTTAAAAGGCCTGTCAAAAATATAACCATTTTACAAATAGTATCATTCTCAGCAATTGCCTGTTCGAAATCGATAGTATATTCTTCCGTCTTTGTTGTCAACAATTGGATAAGTATACCGCATATCCTTCAACTTCAAACAAATTCAGACTTCGTAGGAATGTGTCTTGTACATCATGACCTTTGTGAGTTTGACAGTATTGGTGTGACTTTTCAACAGTCCCAGTGCACTGACAGCAGGTTACTCTCCGATTTCAAGTCCTTTCAATGTCAGCGTCATGTATGTAGTCAGACTTCTAATTTAATAAACCCAGACCGGTGGATTCTCCTGAAGGCATAAACCAGCTATGCATATGCACTTCATTATCTTACTTGTTTTGAGCACCCACCGCACTGGCCAATCCAATGTCGTATTTAGTCTTCTTCTGCATATTTAGCAGGAGACCCGAGTATTTTAGTTCGTTGCATTTACGAATGCACAGACAATTTAACTGATTACACATGCTGTCTCTCTGACTCAAATACCTTCTAATACATACTGAACTGAATTGAACCCGAACTCTTAACTAACTTCCTGTTTTGCAAAGTGACGTGTCCGAGCATCCTAAGTAAAGCAAGGAATGCTTACTCTTACCATTCACAAGGACTTTGACTCAGTCGCAATGTCTCGTTGTTGTAAACACATATTTTGATGGCTAACAAAAGTTGAATTACAGGTTTTTATTTATTTTTTACCATCCTATTCTCGTCTTTGAACTTTCATATTTATCAGTATTTTGAATTTGTTGATGCCTTTCACTAGGTGCAGATTTGATATGTTAAATCTGGATATCCTCTAACCCTGGCTTGGTTCTTGTATCCTTCTCCAAAAGTAACCACCCCCTTCCTCCTCTTTGAAAGGGAAAAACACCCCTATGACTCTTTTGTGGTTCTTGCCTGCTATTCAACACAACCAATGGGTGTTGTGTGTACTCAGTGTGGGATACACATTCTTGCACAGAGGGTTAGACGTGTCAGGAGGGGCAGGTTGATTCAACCTTTGAAAGTTACATGAGAGAGTTGCAATCTGAGCTTAGGTATCGGATTTCCACAAGCTAATATGTGCAGTGAAGGGGCGCGGCAGATAGGTAGCATATGTTCATTTTAGATGCCTACACCCTGAAAGGCTGATCCGCAATATTCCTTCCCCGGAGGGCCCCTCAACTTCAAATCATTCCGTGTTTTTTTTGCAAGACATAGTGCTTGTCCATATACTAATCACTGTGTGGAATCTAGCTCAAAATCGAGTCCTTACGCAATCACAACTATTGTTATAAAAATTCCAGATCCGGCATTTTTTTTTGTATACACAGTAATCCTATGTGGCATGTAATACTATACATAATGTTTACTGGGGTCTTGGGCGGAAAAATGAAAATCTGTATTTCCTCTCACACTTTGGGATTGTGCATTTTAGAGTATTATCTTTTGTTCTAGTTGACCATTTTTGATTATTACAACACAAAAAATTATATTTCGAATTCTCTGAGTCAGCTCAAAAATCATAATTTTTCCTCAAAGTTTGTTTTGCTTGTTCGCCAGCAAACTGTGGTTGTGTGGCAAGTGGATAAAATAGTATTATATACCCCTCACTCCCACTATGTAGATCCGTGTCACTGATTGGTAAATGAAATCACATGACATGGTATAGTTTTTTCATTAGTTTTTCCGCCTACAACCGTGTATAGTACCCTTTTGGTGCCCATATACAATTTTTCTGCCCTAGCTGTAGTCTCATTACTGCAGCTGAAAATCTATCTGTGAGGGTATTTAAACAAATACTTTAACTGCCCTTTATTCGCGCCATAGTCTTGCACCCTCAGGGACAGTCAAATTTGTATAGTAACAATTTCATGTAGAAAACTAAAAAAAGTAGGTATATCACATTTTTTCACAAGCTAATTATTTGAGGTTTCTTCTTTCCTACTCAACCTGGAAAAAATCCATATCATCCAATTAAAGCTACCAGTAGCTCAAAATATCCTATTAAAATCTTGCCATTACTATGATAGTGGCAAAGTGCTTGGAGAAATCTTCACACAAGGTTTGTAATAATGAGAAGATCAGAATCCACATATTGATGTAATATAATGATCAGACAACCCTGGAGCCAATATCAGTATTTATTCTCAATATTACACGTAACCACTTCCTAACAAACAATACCTTTCTCAAATTTTGTATTCACATTCAGTGCTTTTCAAGATTTGAAATAAGTAATGATCATAGGAACCAAATAGTTCTAACGTGGCAAACATGATCAATTATTTCTTTTATTCAGTTAAATCGTCCGTGTTCCATCGTCTTTGGGACCCCCCTGATTTACACCCAGAATTTTCTTTTTTGTTATCATATGAAAAGCCATATTTTTCCTCATTGTCATCCTGAAATTTTGAGCCCTCAAATCCATTTCATTTCCCAAGATATAAACAGAAAACGCAATTTTAAAAAGTGGGTAACACATCAAGATTAGCACAGATTGGAATGGGCTTGAAACAGGCATTATGACGTCTACCATCAAAACCGCAAGTTTGTTTCCCACGGAACTTAATGGGGTGTATGTGCAGTGCCAGGCTCTCATTCAAGTGGAGAACACAATGCACATAAATTGGAACAAGCACCTTTAAAAAACCTTAAAAAATGATGAGATTTTAAGACAAAGCCACGAGGCTGGTATTGTGCCATACTATAACCATACTTGGGTCCACGACTCGTGCTGCCTAAAAATCCGGCCAATTTCTTTCTCGCGTGGTAACTTATACGGCAGCTACACTTTGTCTACCGCGGCAGCTAATGCACAATCATTACACTGAACTGATTTCCTGTACACCAATGTTGACTGAAACATATGCATTTCCCTTCTGAGAAGTGGATGCCCCAAAATTACCATAAATTACACCCCTAAAGAGAAATGGTCCGACCAGTGACTCCAGGTAACACCCTGTCGACCTTAAGTCTTCCTCAATTCCGTTTGGTGTTATTCAAAACGGACGCGTGTTACCGCAGCTCTGCAATATTACAGACAAAAATTAACTGAGATTTGATACTGGACTAGTTGTCGTCGTCTCATACGGAATAATCCTATTACTATACCATATATACTCGGGAATATATAGTGGATTATATACTGGATTTATAGAGCTCATTCGGACGGAAACGGAGGACTTTTCCGGCGTCAGAGAGTCTTCTTTAGTATCCTTTGCCGGCAGTGCGGTCATGTGATCTGTGTAGCGGGAAACAAGGTAAACAAAGGGCAGCCAATGACGCACGTGTTGCTGCTTTGACTGACTTGACTATGTGTGAGTTTTGTCTTGTTAGCGGGCTGCTTGACATAACAATTTATATGGTTTAGTGGGTGTATTATTATTAATGCTTGTGGTATACTAAAGGTGCAACGAGAGATTTGAGGCACCCAAATATTGTGTCAAATAGTAATTTCAATAGATAGACCCTCAATAGATTTCTGACCTTGTATTATGCACAGAAATGTATTAGAAGAGAGAAAAAGGGGTGATTTTTGATTTGCAATATTTCAATATAAAAATAGCTGAATTTCGTCTTTGCTCCTATATGAAATTAGAAATTGCAAACTTTGAGCCATAGACACATTTCTCAGTAATCCTTTCAGATGGGGATATTTTTGTCTGATGGAAAGCTTTACATAGGGCAAAAACAGAACTTTCGCTTTTTTAAGGGACCCCCGATATGTGAATCTCTCGTGCACCTTTAAATAAAATATCAAAACATGTGTTTGAAAATTTCTTTAACCGTTGGTAACTCAGTTACCGAGTTGGTTTTGTGTCTTGACGTTTGCAGTACCGGGAGACATCCACGGCACGCTTGTTATTTTTCTGTACGGTTTTTGCGCACGCTATTCCATCTAGCAACTCACACTCACCCCGTCATGGCGCATAATTGCGTTCGCTGCCACTGCTTCAATCATTGATTGGGATCCCATCCCCTTTGTGTCGATCACAAGCAATGTTCCCGCACCAACCGGGCGCCTATTCGTCTTGGGGACCGTCGGATGTTCAATGGGCGACCATTCAACGTGGGTACGCCGCTCGTGCCGCGTACACGGGAGGGGGGGAGTCGGGATCCGG